>CAUYTI010098794.1:0-34847 GCA_963575145.1 Galago senegalensis | reverse complement strand
ACAGGTGAATCTTTCTAAGAGTAGAATGTGAACGTTTTAAAGCAATAACTGAGAAAATGACATGAAGGCTGTGTTGACTAGTTTGATGGAAGTGTTTCATAATGCATGTGAAAACCCCACACTGTACCCCAGAAGAGTATCAATGTACATAGTTAACATTCAATAAAAAAAAAAAAGAAAAAAAAATAATGAGGTAATTAGTATGATAGATGAAAACTTTTTACTTGTAATTACTACAAAAGACGTCTGTGTCCAAGATGATATGAGATACAATTTGTGGATATATAATTCAACACTTATTTATTTTCAATATAAGTAATAAAAGGAACATATTTTCATGCCTATTAGAACTATGAAGTTCGTTTATAAATCCATATGGGTTTATTTATTCAGAATGATCTTGCCTGAATTGGATTGGATTTTCCCTTGCTGCTGACTATGAAAAAAGAGATTTGTTATAAAAATTAAGAGTGTGAAGCACATCATATGTAGGATGAGGAGTATGGGGAGGATGCATGTTGAACAAGGCTTAATTTTATTGGATTGCATCTTAATTTATTGCTGACTACTTTTAGCCATGTTCAATCTCTTTCTTAACAGTACCTCTGAGTCAATGCATCAAAAGTTTAAAAATGAAGCCTTGCTACAGTGGGTAATATATATGTATGCTGTAGAGCAGAGACTGATAAACTAAAAATTTGGCCCTCTTCTTGTTTTGTGAATAAAGTTTTATTGTACCACAGCTATGTTCATTTATTAATATATCCTCTATTGTTTGCTTTCACACTGCAATAGGAAAGATGTATAGTTTTCACAGAAACTAAATGGACTATAAAATCTATAAAGTTTACTATTTAGTCCTTTACAGAAAATGTGTGCTAAACTGCTTCGGGGAAGACACATTCAACATTTGTGAAAATCCACCTACGCATGTAGATGGGCTGAATGCCTCACAGATCTTCCAACTCAGAGTAAGGTGAGTCAAGGGAAGGGCTATGTGACTGTCCATGCCTGGGGAAATCAACAGTGCAGCTAGTTGAGACCATCAGCTTGTTGGTTAGGCTAGAGAAGCTGAGATGTCTTCTGAGGAGATGAGACTTGATCTTCCCCCACTCTCTTCTCCAGTTGCACATTATCTGGGCACCTCAGATGTTCCACCACCCTATGTCCCTGTTTAACCTTTATTCAACCATCCTGGGGGCTATAATCTCCCTTCTCTCATTTTAAACCTTGAGTGCTGAAAGTTGCCTGCTGTGCATTGTTGCACATATGCTTTGTTGTGTACCCAATGTAAAGATTTTGGAGAACAGAACAGGTGCTGCATTGCTTTCTTGTTGCCACCAGGCACATGAAACAGTGTTTGCCCTTACAGGCTTCTGGTTTTATACACTAAATTTAGTGTAAATTTTGTCCTTTCCTCAGCACCATCTCCTTTGATGGCCTCTGTCTCAGGTTGGGGTCCATTAGATGCCCAACACTGTGTAGCTTCTATTTGCCAGGAAATGTGGTGGAGGCAGAAATAGTAAGATTCAGTTGCTGCTATCTTATACTGTGAAGGTGGGTAAAATCATGACTCTTACTGATGTGAATTGTAGGGTGCTATAGACTCATGTAGGATATAAAATTGATGTGAACACAATATTACTTTGAAATACATATTATCATTCCCATTTTAACAAGATGGCAAAGAAACTGAGACTCAGAAGAGTGAAGAAAATTATCCAAAGCTAGGTAGCTAATAAGCATCAAAGTAGGGGTTAAATAAAAGATGTTTACAGGCCCATGATCATTGCTCAACTCATACTGTGCTTCTGTAGTTTGTCTCAGAATTGTTGTCTCTTCCATGTCTTAGCTTTCAACTTTTCTTCCTTGTCCTATTCTCTTTTTTTAGGAAAATGTCTGAAAAATTCTAACCATCTTTCTAGCATGTTATTATTCCTTAACTCTATTTTATCTTAGGTATCTGTGACATTCTGGTCCCTAACCTGATGGCCTTGATCTTCTCACCAATATCCCATTGATATGCCTGGATTTAAATTTTCTGGTGATCCCTGGCTCTGCTCTGACCACATTATTTCTACTTTAAATTTAAGAGCCAGAGAATTTGTAAACCTCCATCATCATCGGTTACTTTGCAACCAATAAACAGTGAATAACTTCAGTCCACTTATCACTGGATTTTAGATGATACTGCTGATGAACATGGAGTCGTGTCTATTTCTTTAGCAATTCCACAAGGAATGATACTAAAATCATTACAGAGAAGACCCTGGGAATGGAATTAATAAACCTGAGAGTTTAAGTCCTAGTTCTACCATTGAGTGTTATTTTTTTCTTTGTAAAATTTAGATAATTATATGCATTTTACAGACTTGCTGTGAAGTTAAAATGATCCAGTTTTTGTGATGGCACTTTATGTAAATACAGGTAATTGATCATATATATGGTGATGGTATTAATGTTAATTTTACCATTAGGTATTATATAAATGCATTTAAGCCATCATACTAACACTTTAATGTTGCAATGTGATAAAGGGAAAAAATAAGATCATGGAAGATCAGAAGCAAAATGTGAGTACAGAATCCTATTTTAGGAGAAACTGCAAACAGAACACACTTTGGAAAAGACAGGAGGCACAGTTCAAGAAAACTTCTAATCCATGAAAAATTCAGACATAAAGGAGAATGTGCACTTCCCTGTCCAGCTTTCTCTTGGAGATGTAGTTTCCCTAACTCAAAGGAACTAAATGTTTCTTCTCTGTTAATACACATTATGATTATAAAATCTTACATTAGATTATAAAAGCTAATATATATTCTTTCTATTTTTCTTGATTAATATTTGTTAGAGCAAAAGTTAAGAGACTGACAGTTAACGGGTAGGGATTTCTTTTGGGAGCGATGAACATATTCTAAAATTAATCTCAGCAATAGTGACAAAACTCTACAAATACACTAAGAACCATTGAATTGTGTATTTTACACTGGGCCACTGTGGTACTCACTGTGCTATTCACCAAACATATACTGTAGTTCCTTTATGTAGGTACATGGGAAGATTGCTTTTGGGGCAAGGGGGCTACTTTCGAATAGGACATGCCAAATAACTTGCTTTGGCCAATGAGAGTGTATGTGTCACTTAAAGATGGAGGCTCAAGGTCAGTGCCTGTGGCTCAAAGGAGTAGGGTGCCAGCCCCATATGCTGGACGTGGTGGGTTCAAAGCCAGCCCTGACCAAAAAAAGAAAAAAAGAGAGCGATGGAGGCTCAGTGAGCCAATGTATGATTTGATGATGTGTTTTATTCTCTGCTTTGGCAGTAATAACTGGAAATGTTAAGATTAAGTCTTGAGCAGCTTGAGCCTCTGTCCATGCCTATTAAATGTACAATAGAAGCAGGAGTCAAAATTTTATTTTTGAAATCCACTCAAATGCTAGTGCTGTTTGTTACCCATCATAACCTAGCCAAACCTAACTGATAAATCTGACCAATTTTAAAGTAAGCTGAAAAATCCCACACCTTACTCTGCAAACTATTTTGCAAAGAAAGTTCAACATACACCACAGCACAGGTCAGTATATAGGCACCCCCATTAGCAATTTCAAGTCCTGAAAGCCAGTATTCTCCATTTCCATCTAAAACTCACCATTAAATAAGCCACTCTGACCCAATGGAGTAAAGGGGATAGTGAAAAAACATAAATTAATCAAGTGAAAGTTCCATCATAGACACATGATTCCATGGGAATGAAATTTCCTCTTGGACACGGAGGTGAGTCACTTACGCACTCGAGAGATTTGAATTATCAAGTGCAAAATGTTACAGCTCTCCACACTCTTTTTTTCTCCCACTATTTCTTTTCTCTGCTTATCTTTCTTCTCAGGATGTGAGGAGCAAGTAAGGTGATGTATGAGAACATGCTCTGGCAATTGAAAAATGCCATATTAATATGATTTATGATTTTGTGTTCTATGAAGTGGATACAGCATTCCTTGCCCTGTTCACTTCCCAGAATTATATTAAATCTCATTTGGAGGGTAGAATGCAAGTAAAGTCACTTTATAGATTTTATATACTCACACATATCTAAACCACTAGTATTATTGGTATATAATGCATATATTTATAGGCTTTCACTCTTAGCTTACTAAATCTCTACATTCAACCAGTGACTCCTCTTCTGAGAAATGACTTTCTTCTGAAAAAAATAGGGAGAGACTGGCACGGTGCCTCACATCAGTAATTCCAGCACTCTGGGAGGCCAAAGAAGGTGGACTGCTTGAGGTCAGGAGTACAAAATCAGCCTAAAGAAGAGTGAGACCTCATTGCTAAAACTAGCTGGGTATGGTGGTAGGCACCTGTATCCTACCTGCTAGAGAGATTGGGGCAAGAGGATTGCCTGAGTGCAAGAGTTTGTAGTTGCTGTGAGCAATCATGCCACCACACTCTACCCAGAGCAACAGAGTAAACTTGGGCTGAAAAAAAAAAAAGGAATATATATATATATATATATATATATATACATATATACATATATATATATATATATATGAAATATGTCCTATACATATTGAAGACTAAATGAGAAATTAGATGAAAATTGCTTCACAGAATTTAGAATTTTTCTCCCAGTAAGTCATAGCTGTTATCTTTTCTTTATAGGCTATACAACCTTTTATCTTGAGGCAATAACTTTTGGACACAACATTATTGACAGATTATCTGATTAGCTGAAATAAGACATGGTTAAATATGAGGGAGACTGGTATAAATACACAGGGATTTTGCCATATATCACAACCTATTACTATTTCTTAGTAATGACAATGATTTCTTGATCTTTATTGAATCCTTGTCCACATATCAATTTGTCTTCAAATTTCAACATCAGGCTGGATCTTTAAAGATCTACAGTTTATGGAGCCCCTGTTTCAACCCGTGTTGGACATGCAATGTAAGCAAGAATTAAACCTTTTATGTAGCCCGCTGAAACAATGCCATTGTTTGTTACACAGCACAATTTAGCCCTACCAGACAAATATATTTAGTAGTCATAGAGCAAGTCAGATGATTCAAAATGTCTACAGGTGAGTTTGGTTTAACTGGAAATGGAAGAAGGTGATGCTGTTTATTGATCTTCTAAATTTCCAACATTCTAGTTAATAGAGATGACGGACATGACTCTGAGTTTTTGTTTATGTCTTCTAAATTAGTCTGTTGCTGTTTGTAATACACAATTACGATCAAACTTCTTAGGAAAGTCAACCATGAGCAAAAGAAATAGCAATAGGATGGAGAAAATAAATTAACCTGGAGAATTTTCAGGCTGCTCACTACAGGAGGTAGTTTTCCATTCCACGTGTCGCATTTGGCAGCCACAGGTAGCACTGTAACCAACGTTAGATTTCCTTGCTACAAAGGAAAATAAAACCAATGCTATAAAAATGCAGCTGCCCTTCTTGCCACCAAATAAAAGGAAATTGGACTGACTAATCCAAAGTATTTTTCGAATTTAACATCACTGGCTTGGTTTTTAATTTAAATTGAGACAAGGGTCAAGAGGAATGTTGCATTTTCATCTTCTTCTTTTGAAGTTCTGATGAGAAAATTTATGGTTTTAAAGGAGGGGGGGAAGAATACTAAAACTTGAAGGGAGATTTATAACCTATATAGAAATAAGCACAGGTAGGAATGGGAAAACAAAGGCAGGATTTGAACATTAAACCCAGGAAAGGCAATGAAACAGCTCTCATATGAACACATTTACTAGATGTGAGAAGTAAAAAGGATAGTGGGAGTTTTCAAAAATGGAAACCAATGTATAACATACAATATGGAAAGATAGAGGAATCTAACGTTTACCGAGCACCCCCTGTGTGACCATAATTGCACATACCTATGAGGCTCATTGCCCTAGAATTGTCCATTAAACCCTTTTTTGGTGAGTATTTGCTCGGAATTTTACATCATCTCATCCAAACTATGTTTAGGTTCCTAATCTGTTGATTCCACTTTTTCAGTTTTTTTTTGACAGATAAAAATTACATATATGTATTCAAGTTGTACAACGTAATGGTTTGAGATATGTATATTATATATAGATGTATATATATAATAAAATGGCTACTATAATCAAGCTAATAAATGTATCCATCACCTCACATAGCTCCCTTTTGTGTGTCTGTGTATATGGTAAGAGTTCTTAACATCTATTCTCAGCAAGTTTCAAGTACACAGCACATTAGGTCTCCACAATCATTCATGTTACAACTATAAATCAGCACCTTTTTATCAATGTTCTATTTCCTTTGCTCCCTTACCCCTGGTAACCAACCTTCTATGAGTTCAAATTTTTAGATTCCACATAAATGATATCATGTTACACACACATATATATATATGCACATACAGAGATATATATATCTTTTGTGTCTAGATTATTTCACTTATCATTATATCTTCGAGTAATTCCTACTACAATTCCAATAAAACTTTGTAGCGAAATGGAAAAGAAATCAATCCTAAAACTTTAGAAACCACAAAAGACCACAAACAGCTAACATCATGTTGAGAAAGAAAAAAAAGTCAGAGGCATCATATGTCCTTATTTCCAATTATAGAAAAAAGCTATATAGTAAGTAAAATAGAGTGGTATGAAAACAAGCAAAGAAACTGAATAGATATTTTTCCAGAGAAGATATACAAATGACCCCAGGTGTATTAAAAGGTACTGAACTTCTCTAATCTGGGAAAATGTAAATAAAATCCACAATAAGATGTCACCTCAAACCTGTTACAAAGCAATTACTGAAAAAGTCAAAAGATGACAGTGTTAGGGAGAGTGTAGAGAAAGGGGAACCCTTATTCAGGGTGGCCATAGACTTCCTGTGCAATTTACAATAGCATGCAAATTAAATTGCACACGAACTTCATGGCCACTCTGTATATTTTTGGTGGGAACGTAAATTAGTACAGACATTATGGAAAAGAGTATCAAGTTCTCTCAAAAATTTAAAAATAGAAATAACATAAGATCCAGCAATCCCACTGCTGGGTATATATTGAAAGGGAATGAACTCAGAATGTCAAAGAGACATCCAGACTTTGTGTTCATGGCAGCATTATTCACAGTGAGAACCAAAGAAAGTGTTATAAATATAGATATAAACACACACGCACACACACAAAAGAATATTCTTCAGCTTTGAAAGATAAGTAAATCATCTCATTTAATCTTAACTACAGCCCACTTAACTCCGAGCAGGCTATTACTATTTTTAGGTTTCAAAGAAGATGAAATTCAGAAAAGTTACTTGAACCCCAGTGGTCAGCAAGCCAATCATTTAGTAATGTTAAGATTTGAATTCTAGTCTGCCTGACAGCAAAGCTCAGGCAGTTTCCATAATGCTGAAGTATCTCCTAAGTGTCTCTAATCTTCTCTCTTGCAGTATCTATGGCTCTGCCACAGCACCCCTCTGAGGATGTGCCACTAATGCCAACAGGAACAATTTGTCATGAAAAGTTGAATTCCATTGAATGTTTCCCCTTGGGCTGGAACAGATTCAGACTCTTTGCAACATCCCCTCATTGGTACTAATGGAGTCTTCTAAAACAACACAAAACAATAGTCATTTCTAGATTGAAAATAGCAATTTAGTTGCTATTCAGTTTTCACTAGAATATTCCTTGACACCTCTAATCATTAGTTCAATGTTCCTTTAAATGTGAGGGCTATAAAGGGATCATTCTGTGTTTTACATAGAGAAACTTGCCCGTTTACTTCTCAATCATTCCCCGAATACAGCATTCATATTGAAAAGTTTCACTATAAGATTCATAAAACAAATTCTCTTCTACCACTTAAGATGCCTCTGTTTATAATTATTTGCTTTTCCCAATTGTCGAAGAAGTGATATAAGCTACAGCAAAAAAAAAAAGAAAGAAAAAGCATTCCATGGACACACAGTGGACAATAAAATGACACAATTATGTCCAACATGCATGAATATTTTAGAACTATGCCTAGAGAATGTTAGATAAATCTCTCAGCATTCTGCAGCTGCAGCGCACTTCGGAGTTCCCTTTTTCATTCTACTTTGTGCTCAGTGGCTTTTTAAAGGAATTTTGTCACTAGAATCATGACGGCCTCCTTATATTTAGTAATCTATTCTGTTTATATTGTTCTCTAAGGAGCTTAATATATTTATCTCTTTGACTCTCACAGATTATTTATTAAACACATTTTTTAAATTGTGAATTTTAAAATTCACAATATTTTTTTCCCATTTGGAGAAAGCACAATTATTTCTGAGGGGTATATACAAACAGAAGGACTTTTTTTTAAACATTCTTATGCTCATTATGTACCCCATGACCATTGTAACTTAAGTGACATGTTTATACCTCCACCTCTTTTGTGGAGTGATTGACATATAGAAGACTCTTACTAAAAATCTGGCAACCAAACCAATTTATGGGAATTCCAATCTGCTATAGAAAAGATTCTGATGGGATGGAAAGGATGGGGCAGGGGGACATGAACCCTTGGATTTCTAAAATCCCAAAACGTTAAAAAGGATGGAACTTCGGCACTTTTAGTTCATCCAATTGCCCTCTGTTGTCCTTCAAATACAATTTAAAAATTTTGGCAACTTTTACAGGTCTGGCATCAACTGGCTTCTGTCTGTGTCTTCACCCTGCCACTCTCACACTAGCTTCTGCCACATCATGACCATTGGCCTTAGCTCAAATTTCTAAATGAGTTCAGTTTCTGCACACACCAGAACCTTTTCTGGCGTCTCTCACTGCTGGAAAGCTCTTTGCCTCCACCTGGCTATCTTCCTCCCTCAGTGTCATTTTCCTGGCTAGGCCTCCCCTGTGCTTTCACAGCACAGGACCAAGCATATAGTGAGTCCTCAAAAGCAAAGGGCTAAACTATTAAATGCCCATTATTAAATGTACCACCCATTACGTGTGTCTTTTTTACTTGACTGAGAGAGAATCAGAAACACCGTTGAGGAACTTTTACATTAAGGATAAAACCAAAAAGGACCTGAGCTTGTTTTAATTATTGTTATTGAGTGTATTCACACAACACCTTTTTGTGAAGAGGGTCTGACTCCTCCTTTTTTTATGTTTTAGGGTAGCAAAAGTTTGCCTACTTGGCAATGAGCATGAGAATGTATGTTCTTTCACCCAAAAGAGCTAGGGAAAATTAAGTTTTATGACGATGTTCATGTCTAACCGTGTCTGATGCTTGGAAAAGCATCATGAGGTGGGCGAGCCTGCTGTCCAGTTTAACAGATGAGAAGACAAAGGAGTAATGAGCATTTCCAGGCACTTCATCAAGGAAAGGGATTAAGGAGGAGCCAGATAGGAGGTCTGACAAGTTTGCACATTCATCCTAGAAAAAATGCTGGTGCCTTGTTTACCTTTCAAAGCAATTTTAGAACACTGTTTCTGGAATGGTCACCAGAGATGTCATTGTATTACTTTGATGTACTAAATATCATCAAAATGTCTTCCTTTCAATGTTTCCTTTATCTTCAGGTAAAGAAAAAAGTCACCGGGACCAGACCAGGTGAGTAGGGAGAGTGTCCTCACACAGTCATTTGGTTGCTGGCTGAGAGCTCGCTCACACACAGTGTTGTGTGAGTTCTTTGATTCATTCACCAGTGAGCCCCTTCAGGACCATTTTTGCACACACCTTTCTCATTCCAAGATTTTCCTGTTTCTCTCTCAGTGTTAACACTTGGTCTGGTGTACTTCTCACAGTCAGCTGACCATCTTGTTGTGTAATTTGTCAATTTTTGCAGAATTTTCACCCATTTTGCTTGTTACCAGCTGCCCAGACCTCTCATCTGTGATGCTTTCTCTCCTTTCATGATTAAAAAAACAAAACAAAACAAAACATTTAATCCAGTTGGACACGGCAGTTTTCTTTATGATACTATCCCCATAAATGTAGACTAACATTTCCCTGATCTCACTTCCACTCTTGCAAAGTTTAACAAGAAATTTAATGTTTGTTCATTGCTCTAATTCAAGTTCTGACATTCCCACAATGGCACACAACAAAGGCAGCAACAATAATGAACGTCACCCAGCAAGACACTGCCACATGCCTACGCAAATACAACTGTGAGGCACTGATATACCAGGGCTATAAAATATTACTGAGCTGTTTGTACAATGCTGCTGATGTAAGTAAGTACACGGTGGCAAGTTCACTAACTTAATTGTCGGTCCTCCTCAACATGCAATTCTGCCAGCTGTATGGTCTTTGTTTGTTGAGAAATTATCATTACTTGTAGGTCACTCAAGAAGAAGGACAGATTCTCTGACCTGTAGCAATAAGGAAGGAAAGTGTTGCTTTCCTAGTGTCTTCATGATGGAAATGGCCATCATCTCAATGAGCTTCTGCCAGTCCAGGGTTCGGGTTCAGTTTCAGGTGATGGATCATACGAGGTGTGACAAATAAGACTACAAAACTCATACTCACAAAAGAGCTACATAACTCACTGCTGAATATCACTATATTCACCTTTGAAGTACTCTCCTTGGGAAGATACATACTGACGTCAGTTCCAGTCCCTCTTCGAAGCACCTTGTACTGATTAAACAGAAGAGCCCTACCTTACACCTTAAAGTGAAGCCTTTTTAATAGCTATAGGAAAAGTATATTTGGAGTTATGTTACATGACTTCATGCCCACGATCAAGTCAGAATAGGTAGTGATAATCCTCAAATTTCTGAGGCTGAAAATAACATAAATTTACCTCTTTTCCAAACTTCATTATGTCCATTGCAGGTTAGCCGGGTGCTCTGCTCATTATAGCTGATGAGGGACTGTGTTGATGGAGGACACACCCCTACATACACTCCTGGGATTACCATAGCACGGCAGTGTTCCGCCCTGACAACCTAATGCTTCCTGCTAAAAATGACACATAGCTTGTCTGTATATATATATTTTGTCTAATTTAGTCACATGCCAATGCTTCACTCGAAAGAGTTTGAAAGGGACATATATATATATATATATATTTTTTTTTTTTTTTCCTGTGTGCCACGAAGGGAAAAAATCCACAATATTTTTGAACAGCCTTAATAACTATGGCAGTGTGCTTTTCTTTCTGGTGGAAAACAATTTCTTTACTTACTTTTAGTATTTACAAAACAAATTCATTCCCACATCAAGAATGACAACTTAAAAGCTTAAGTCAAGAGACAGCTCATCTAGTCGTTGTGACCAGCTGGATGTCTGCATCCCGGAGTGGCTTCCCGTCGCTATCTCATCATATCCAGAGGAAGTTCCTTTCAGTTCAGAACTCTGAACTAAAAATAAATAAATAAATAAATAAATAAATAAATAAATAAATAAATAAAATAAAATAACTGATTTAAAAAGAGATGCTATAAGCCAGTATGCAATAGAAGAACATGAATGAGATTACTGCTATAAATACTCCCAAATATAAATGGAGGGTACAGAATTTTTGGTTCACAGAAATTCTGAAATCCTAAGGAGAGATGTAGCCAAGGTCCCTCCTGAGAGTGGAAATGTTCCAATATTAGCAATCTATTCTGTTCTCTGGGTGTGGCTCTGAATTTTTTGTTTTCTCTTGCCCATAGTCCTGTCCTCTGGGGTGCTTTGATTTCCATTAATATCCTTGGTCACATCAAAAGTTGGCATCAGAGAATATGCTCTAGTCAGTAGCTAAATATTGTTTTCAGCCTTTCCCTGCTGAGGGGCTTCAGAGCCTTTGTGTTATTTTAAATCTCAAACTCTTTGGAATTTACTTGCAGTGCCACTAACATAAAATGTTAGTAGGTTTCCTGTCTCTCTGAAGCCCTTCATCTCCGTGTGCCGATACCACCCTCACTGCTCTTTCTACATACATTTCTCACATTCACTCCGTCTCTGTTTGCTTGCCTCCTCTCCCTTCACCCCTTGCAATCTAAATTACAGCACCTTCAATTTTCAAAGCTCCCATAGGCAAGCCAGATTTTAGTCTTTTATTCCCCAAGCCATTTTGCGCATTTGAATGCATTTATTGGATATCAAGCTCTTAATTATACCTTTTCTCTGAAACATCTTAATTGACTCAGAAATTTTAACAGTGGTTTGTGATGGCCATTCCTTTCATTTGATCTTTGCTGCAAATTTAGGTTTTCTTTGTTTTTTGTTAAATTCAAGGATATTCTCAATGGTATCTTTTTATAGGTTGGTTTTGAAAAAACAGGTTCCTCCTTCAATCCTATAAATTCCTGAACTTTGTGACTCTCTATTTCCTAGTACTTCCAGTCACTTCTTTTCCAAACTCATCCTTCTCTTGGGTAGATTGCCAGGTGCTGGCAAAAATATCTATATGTACCAAAGCACAGTAGAATAATGATAATGCTAACAGTAATGATAGCAGGCCTTAAATCTCAGTGTTGTAATACAAGTCCAATGTTGGTCAGCAGAGGTTCTCTGCTCATTATAGTCTCTGGGGCACAGATAGAGACATCGCCTGGACCTAAGCTACCCTGTCACTGAGGGTATGGGAGAAGGCCATGATGAAGAATGCACTGTCTCCTGAAAGCTCTACCCACGAAAAATATAGGATGCTTCTGTTCACATTCTATTGACAGTCCCATGTTCCTGGGAGGAAGCATAGCTAAGTGTGTATCACAGAAGGAGCACCAGAAATATTTAGTGATGGGCCTTGATAACCACAACACTCAATATAGCTGAAGGCTATTGTGAAGTATCCCCCTCTCTGCCTTTTTTTTGTTTCCTTTACTTCCTTTCATGTTTTTTTTTTTTTTGCTCAATATACGAGGCAAAATTTAGAGTGTCAGAAGACTCTTCACTAAATTAGTAGATATGTTTATGCCTATAAATGTTAAAGAATTTAAAAATACGTTGTGATATCTTTATGTCTATAAATGTTAAAAAAATAAAAATATGTTGTGGTAATATACAGAGTGGCCATAAAGCCCATGTGCAACTTTAAGTTACTCACTATTCTAAATTGCACACGAACTTCATGGCCACCCGGTATACATGGTTGTTTGAATGTTGAGTAATTGTGTTTGATTGTTCAGGTGAAGGAGAGAGTGAGCGAGGCATGTCCAACTGGTGGTAAACTGATGAGAAAGACAACTGCACTAAGTTAGCATCGTCAAGTGAGGGATGAACTGCTGCACAGCTTGAGACCTGCCGATGGGAGTTATTCTTCTACAGACTGAGGGAAGGTGACCCAGCATCCCTGGGGACCCAGTGACTTATGACCCAAGTGTTTTACACATTATCCATTCTGTTGGAAGGCACTAGTTCTCTCTCTGTTTAGGTGAGACTGTGTGGGCTTTGACAACTGGCTAGAAGGCTTCTCTCTACTCCCTCTCTAAACTTCAGAATCAGGACACACGAAGATTTGGTAGGTAAAAGTACTACATTGTACATCCTATCACAAGGTACAATCTAAAATAAGGATGATAAATAGGTCTGTAACTAAGGTTATGACCTGAGTAATGTTTTTTGGCCATGATTGTGCCTGTGACATTGGTAGTTAGGTGATGTGGAACACACTATTAAATCACCCCATGGTTCCATGTCTCCGTCTTTAAGACAGCACAGTCAAGCACATATGTCCCAGAGAGTTTTTATGAAGATATTTATGAGATACTAATTTTGGTCAAAAATTAACATAAATACTTAGTATGCAGAAGGATTTCCTAGAAATGATGACTGGTGATCATATTGTAAAAGACATTCTTGGAGCAGGTATTCGAGCTCTGGATAAAGTTGGTTATAGCCATCTATTTAAAATGGTTTAAGTTGAAGCTTTCCTGAGAACAAAGTAAGTAGATCATCTGTCAGATCCTGGCAGAGATGTTGCCTTTGATTCAAGACTGTCCATGAATTTTAAATTAACGCATCCTTATTTATCAGGGAAGCAAAGTAAAGTAGTGTTTTGGAGCCTAATCTGATGTGACTACCCTGCAGTCACCAGCTCTATGACCTGGGACACATTGCTTAACCTCATCTGCTGCATGTCCTCATCTGGACCATCTAGCCTTCTATTACCTACCTCAAGGGGTTGTTGTTAAAATTCAATACTATTGTGCATGTAAGAAATTTAGAACAATGTCTGACAGATGGCATACATTTAATAATTATTAACAAGTTTTAATAAGATAGCACCTCAAATAGAATATATTTCATTTGCCTGCATATCTGCTTTCTATATTAAGACTGCGACAATTTGGCATTAAAGAAATATGTCATCCTGCACTTTTATAAAATAATACTTCTAATAATAATAATTAACATCCTTGCATATACCACATCTTAAGCATTTTTAAGGTGATTTAAAAACATTATCCTGTTTTACTTTGTTTTACCCTTGAAGAAAATTTATCTAAGTCTTAGATAATTCAAGAATTTTGTTTAGATGAGAAGGCCCAGTTCTTGATGGTGAAGTTAGGTCTGCATGGTTGTAAAGTCAATGCTCTTACCCACAAGGCTAGATGATTCCACAGCATACTTTAATGCCTCTTTGAATTCTCAGCCCCCCAAAGCATCTCACACTTACTGAACATTTCATAAATGTTTGTAGAATTAAATGGGCTCTTAGTTTTTGGGAATGGTGATTAAATATGATTGCTTAAAATTAAATTACTTGGCTACACTGAGCATATTTTAAGCAGTTATTCCTCAATTTGCCTCTCATTCTCCTTTTTTTTCTTTCTGAAATTTAATTCTGATGGTGTCTGTGCTCTCTTTAAAAATTTCCATAGCTGTCCATTTATTATCAGATTTTTTAAAAGCTATTTTTTTTTTTTTAGTTTTGAGTGTTAGTTTTTCATAGTCTCTTCCTTCTCATTTTAGCTTGAAAACAAGTGGCTTGAAGAGAATAATATTAATATGCTTTCAATATCAGCCCGAGATTGCAGCTAGTTAAATTAATTGTTTAATTTGATTCTTAAATACCTAAGTCCTAGTCCCAGGGTCTAGATGTTAGCCTTGTTTCTGTTTTACTGAGGGGAAAACTGAGGTGTAGGGATGTGGGTTAATTGGACAAGGTAATGTAACTAGTAAGTGGTGAAAATTTGAACTCTAAGAATCTGGCTTTTACAGCCTGTCAAGGGGACATTAGGCAACATTGTACAGCATGTGATGGGAACCAGTTCTTAATTAAGAAGTCAGAAGAACTTTCCTGAAGAAGTATCTGTCTTGAGTAAGAATTTCTCAGACAGAGTTTTCCACGTTAAGGATAAGGAGAAAACACTGAATTATTAAGTGGAGAAGCAAATGACATGCAGAGATTTGCAATTTTAGCAGCAACTTAAGCTGGTTAGAGAGAGGCTACAAGGACAGAAAGCCTGGGTCAGGAAAATCAACTAGAAACGTGTGATACAAGGTGTCCGATGGAAAGCAAAGGTACCCCGATGTCAGATAGAGACAGTGGGTATGGGAAATAGCACAGATTTTAGTGACATTTACAAAGAAGACTGGCAAGACTAAATGTGGTAAGGAAGAAGATAGAATTCAAGGTGACTGTGTTTGCTCATTTTTACTTCAGCAATTCTTTATTGAGATGGTTTAGGTGGGAGGTGAGAAGTGTGATGTGGAATAAATGCAGTTTGGGACAAGATGCATTTGGGGAATGCCTCAAATGTCCATGTGGAGAAATCCAATAAGTATTCAACTGGCAGCCTCCCTCTCTCTGTGAGAACGGGTTTCTTGTCTAATTCACAATCTATACTCAGACTCTCTATAGTAGGAGTGACATCAGTCAGATGAGCCACATAAATCTCAGTGGCTTTCAGCATTAAAGGTTCCTGTTATGTCCACCTACATGTTCAGTGTAGAAGGGTCAGGGTCTGCTCTCTGAGTCCACAGCAGAACCTAGACGGACAGAAGCTCCATCACCACACAAAGGTCTCTGACCGCCAAGCCAGTGAAAAGAAAGAGATGACTCAGAGCCTACATATTAACACTTGTACCTGCAAGTGACACAACTTTTTATTTACCAAAGCAGGTCATATTGTCACAACTAATTTTGAGAGGGAACAGGGATCTTTGCTTAATATTGTGTCACTTGTTTAACAGAACTAATAAGACCCGTCTGTAACCAATCTTAGTCAATGTCAAGATGCATACACTGAATTAATGAATGTTTACATTGATGTCCAAAGTTCAGAAGGCCAATCTGAGGTAGAGAGATCTTCAAGATGTTGCTGAAATATTCTTTCTCTGATTCCAATTTGCTCACCTACCCCGCATCACCATCTCTTCCCAGATTTAGTTCATCGGATCCTTAGTAATGTCCACTACCTACAATTTTATATTTATGCTTTATAATTAAACCTCAGAATGTTTAATGATATGGCTGTCATTTATTATGTTGTTATTTAAGTGTAAGATCTGTGAAAACGAGGTCTTCTCTCAGGCATCAATATATCTTCAAGGCTTTAGAGCAACAGTTCAGTCATTAAAGAAACCCAATACCTAGTTTAAAAAAAATTTTTTTTTAAATCTCTCCCTAATATTTCTCCCTTGATTGAAATGTATGGTATTCATGCACAGGGAAAATATATGCCCATACAGGCAACACTCTAAAATTCATATTATGTTCAAGTGGAAATCACTGTGATAGTTCACAAAGGGGGTGTGCGTATTTTTTTTTAACTTGAGGAAATAATCAGAATCATCTTTGTATCTTTCCAGCATGCCAGCCTCGTAATCTCCTAGCCGCCACTTTACCTCTTGTGCTGTCCGGATCTGGCTCCCATTCTGACATCCCTTCCATTTATGCTCCACTGAGACAGAAAGACACAAATCCAGTTCCACCAGAAAGCACAGATATGGAACCAGAGAAACATTTCCGTTAAGCAGATTGAGTGTTACATGGCTTGGGACTTGTGAATGCATCTGTTCAACCAGGCTTTTTGTTGAATTAAAATTTATTGAAGCTAGGTCAGCAAAACATGGATGCCAGGCCTTTTACAGGAAAGGGGAAACTGTATCACTAAACAGAAGATGGGCTTCATTAGGTGGGTTTGATTGAAATTTTCTTATCTTTCTTTATGTGCAAATAAATATGTACATATCATGTAGATATATTTAGTCTCAGTAATACTATTTCAATGTTGGTCAGTCAAAACTTGTCAATAGCAACTATTACCTCGTAAAAATAGGCACCACTTAATCGGTTGCTTACTATGCATCAGGCATCATGCTGAGCTTTAAAATACAACGTTTTAACAATGTTGATTCTTCCCAGCCATGAGCATGGTAGAAACATGATCTTTCAATCCATAATGTCAACCTAGAATTCTATATATAGCAAGAATATCTTTTAATATGAGGTAAAATAAAGATATTCATATAATCAAAAGCTGATAGAATTGATACATGAGGATTACAAAAAATATTAAAGGAAAAATTTCAAACTGACAAAAATAATCCCATAATAAAGAGTATCAGAAATAAAAATGAATAATATAAAAATACTTTCATTATTTTTAATCTCTTTAAAAGATAATTTAATGTTTAAAGTCAAAATGATAGCAATGCCTTAAGGAGCTATTAGAACTGAAAAGAGAATAGATAATTCAAAAATTATAGTTGGATATTTTAAACACCTCTGAGTAATTGCTAGCACAAAGAAAAGTAAGAAAGCATATAGATGACTTGAATAATACTATTACTCAATTAATTTGCATTTTTAGAATAGTCCATTAAATAATAGCAGAACATATGATATTTTCAAGTTCACATGAAGCATTAACCAAAGAAGATCATATTATCTGGGCCAAAACCAAACGTCAACAAATTTTAGAGAGTTCAAATCAGATAAAATGTGTTCTGTGCTTGTAACAGAATTAGAATGGAAATGAATAAAAAAAAAAACCCAAATCACTAAAAATTTAGAAGTTAAACAACACACTTAGAAACACCCTTTCACACGCATTGAAATGGGAGCGGTCTTGGTACATGCTCTGTGCTTAATCCTGACCCCTGGGTCAAAAAAAGTCAGAAATTAAATTAGAAAATATTATGAATCAATAAATAATGAAAACAACATTTCAGAATTGATGGGAGGTAAGTAAAGAAGTATCTGGAGGGAAATTTATAGCATTAAAATACTTATATCAGAAAAAAGAAAGATCTAGAAGTTTCTAAGCTTTTGCTCAAACAACTAGAAAGAGAAGAGCAAATCAAATTAGAAAATGAAAAGCAAAGCATGTTGAAAAAGGAAAAAAATAAAGATACAGAAATGAATGGAATAAATAACAAATAAATAATAGATAAACTAATTGAAACCAAAAGCTGGTACTTTGAAAAGATTTTTTAAAAATTAAAAGCATGTAAGTGCAAAGTTCAAGATTATAAGAGAAGAAGACAAACTACCAATTATAAAGAATTAAAGTGGAAAGCCAGGCATCATGCCTATAGTTCCATCTACCCAAGAAGCTAAGATGGGAGCTTAAGCTCCCACTTGAGCTCAGGAATTTGAGACTACAGTAGAAGATGATCATGCCACTGCACTCCAGCCTGGGCAATGGGCAAGACTCTTTCTCTATAATTAGAATAGAATAGAATAGAATAGAATAAAAAAAATCCAGAGAACACTATGGATTCTACAGACATAAAATTATAATAAAAATCATTATAAATAATCATTATGAATCAATTTTGAAAGGCTTTTTATAAATATCTATTGAAATTATCATTTAAGTTTTTTATAAATATCTACTGAAATTATCATTTAAGTTTTTCATCTCCTTAAAGGACACAGTTTACCAAAATAGATATCAGAAAAATTAGAAAATTTGATAAGTCTCATTAAAAGAATTGTATTCATGATTAAATTGTTTTCATAAATAAGTAGACCTAGATGCTTTCAACTGAAGAATTCCCCCAAGCATTTATAAAAGAAATGGCATCAACTTTAAACAAACTTTCAAAATATAGAAGAGAAGATGTCACAACATATTTTGATGACAGCACTACTATAATAACCAAAGCAGACAAAGATATTATTCAAAAAAAACTTATTTCTTCCATGATTACCTTATTTGGGTGGGTTGTAAACATAGTCATCCTCAAATGTGTATTAGCAGGTGGAAGAAACAGTAGCATAGTAGCTCTATCCTGGCCAAACTTCACATTGATTTTGTACTCTTTGGTTGACAAACTACTACCCACAGGCCAGTGATGACCTATTTTTACAAATAAAGTTTTATTGGAGCACACACACAAAAAAATTCGGCCAATGTCTCTCATCTGTGTTGCCACATGGATGCAGTAATCTTTTACAAATGTTAGCTGTAGGAATATGTATTGTAATATGTAAGTTGGCAATATATCATGGCTTAAAGAGATTTATCCATGAAATATAAATTTGGTTTAACATATAAAAATAACTAATTTAACTTGACAATTAACAGAATAAAGTAGAAAACTTACATGAGAATTTCAATAGATATTTATAAAAAGCTTTTGAAAAAATTTAACATTAATTCAGAATAAAATCTCTTAGATACTACAATAAAAAGATACTTTCTCAAATTAATATAGGGGATTTACTATTAATAAAATCCAGAGCTAATATCCTACTTAATGGTGGAAGATTAATAAAAATTAATCTTTCCTCCTAAGATTAAGAGTAAGACAAGGATGACTGTTTTCCTGCTAATGGGGGTTCCAGTGCAGTAAGGCAAGAAAAAATATAAAAAAGCATACATACTGGAAAGCAAGAAGCAAAATTCAACTCAAG
The DNA here is from genome assembly GCA_963575145.1 of Galago senegalensis. Classification (NCBI taxonomy): domain Eukaryota; kingdom Metazoa; phylum Chordata; class Mammalia; order Primates; family Galagidae; genus Galago; species Galago senegalensis. The sequence goes on along the minus strand of CAUYTI010098794.1, from coordinate 15,072 downwards.
AATGACAGGATCATGTATGTAGAAAATTGTTTAAATTCCACAAAATCCACCAGAACTAATAAATAAATATAGCAAAGTCATGGATACAAATTCAATGTAAAATATTAACAACCAAATCATTAAAGATGGAAATTTAAAAAAACTGTTATCACTTCTAGTAGTTAAAAATTAGGAAATACTGAGGGATACATTTAACAAAATGTGCACACTGAAAATCACAAATTGCTGAGGGAAATGAAATAAAGTGTAAATAAAGTGTAAATAAGTAGAGAGAAATCACATTCATTAATCAGATGATTCAATTTTGTTAGGTTGTTAAGTTCTTCCAAACTGATTTGTAGATTCAACACAACCCCCCCCAATCCTGCAACTTAAAAAAAATTGACTAATTCTAAAACATAGAGAAATACAAAGGATTTATGTTACACTGTTTTAAGATGTGCTATAAAGTTATAGTATCAAAGAGTATCATATTAGTATAAAATTAAGCTTCTAGATCAAATGGAACAAAAAAGAGACTCTAGAAGTAGACATACACATATAAGATCAACTGATTTTTGACTGAGATGGTGAGATAGCTCAATGGGGAAGGAGGTCTTTCAACAGATTATGCTGGACAGCTGGATATTCTGGTGGAGAAAAGTGAATCTTGATTTTTTTACCTCAGATTGTATATAAAAATTAACTCAAATGAATCATAGACATAAAAGCTAAAACTATACATCATTTAGAAGAAAGCATAGAAGAAAATCTTCATGATCTTAAGGTAGGCGCAGATTTCTTATGCAGGACATAAAAAATACCATGAAAGGAAAAATATTGATCAAAATCAAAGTTTTCAACAAAATAAAAATCTTCTGGTTTTAATTAATTAATTTTGAGACAGAGTCTCACTTTGTCACCCTTGGTAGAGTGCCATGGTGTCACAGCTCACAGCAACCTCAAACTCTTGGGCTCAAGTGATTCTCCTGCCTCAGCCTCCCAAGTAGCTGGGACTACAGGTACCCAACAACACCCAGCTATTTTTAGACATGGGATCTAAGTTGTGTTCAGGTTTGGTCTCAAATGCCTGAGCTCAAGCAATCCCCCTGCCTTGGTCTCCCAGAGTGCTAGGATTACAGGCGTGGGAATCTTCTGATTTTAAAAGACATCATTAAGAAGAGGCAAGCTGCAAATGAAAGAAACATTTATGAAATTTACATTTAAAAAAGGAATTATATGTAAGATACAAAAAGAAATCTTACAACTCAATAATAAAAGGACAAATTACCCAATAAAAAATCAGAAAAGGGTTTGAAATCACTTTGGTAAGGAAGCTCCATGAATGATAATAAAAGATATACAAAATCAGTCATTAGAAAAATGTGAATGTATGGGCAGTGCCTGTGGCTCAAAAGAGTAGGGTGCTGGCCCCAGATGCCAGAGGTGGCAGGTTCAAACCCAGCCCCAGCCAAAAAAAAGAAAAACATGAGTGTATCCCATAATGTAATATATACATCTACTAGAATGGCGAAAATTAAAAAGCTGACAATTCTTTACATTGGGATAAATGTGGAGCAACTGGAACTCTTTAATATTGTGGTGAGCAATTTCTCCAATATAAAGCACAGAGATACAAGGAGATAAAATAAAAGAAAGGAAGGAAAGATGGAAGGACAGGAAGGAGGAAATAAGGAAGAAAGTGGTGTAAAGGAGAAATTAAAAAGCTTCAATATATGTGTAGTAGAAGTCCCAGATGAAGAGAATGAGAGGAGTGACAGAAGAATGGCATTTGGAGGGTAATAAACACATGAGATTTGCCCAGCTACTTGGGAGGCTGAGGCAGGAGACTTGCTTGAGCCCAGGAGTTGGAGGTTGCTGTGAGCTATGATTCAATGGCACTCTACCCAGGGGGACAGCTTGAGGCTCCATCTCAAAAAAAAAAAAAAAAAGAAAGGGATATGAATTTTTAGATTGAAACTTTCCTCTGAGTATCAAGAAATAAAATTAACATAAATCTACACCTGGACAAATCAAAGTAACTTTTTAGACTGCCAACAAGTAAAGAGAAATACTTTTGAAAATGCCGGAAAGGAAGAGTAGATTGTCTATGAATGGTCCACATCTGTAGACCAACAGCAATTTTTCATGAAAAATATCTCATGGTAAAATAATGCAATTATATCTTCAGAGTGGTGGGAAAAAACTGTCAAATTACAATTTTATTTTTAATTGAACAAAATCCAAGAGTAACATTTCACACATATAAAGTCTAAGAGAATTTACCACCCGTACATCCTTATCAAAGAATCTGGTAAAATGTGTACTTCCATAAAAAAGAAAAGAGAATTCACAGTGAAAGTTTGGGATATAAGAAAAAACAGTAAACATAGAGATTGATTAAAATACATTTGTAAGTTTAATAACTACATCAGTCAAAAAATAGGACAAAACAAAAACAATTCAAATATATAAAATGAAAACCCTAGGGAATAAAAAGTTAACAGAAGGTTGGTGTTCTATTATCACAAAATTTGGAAAGAGTGAAAATCATGTTGAATATATTTAGTAATTGTACAAAATTTTATAGCTAAATGTGCAAGTTAAAAAAATTAAGGATAAGCACTAAATCAATAGAAATCTAATATTTAGCTTTAAAATTAGCAGAATAAAAAAGAGTATCAGTTTAAAAGAAAGTAGGAATGGAGAAAAAAAACAGAAGCAAAAGAATGACTAGTAAATAAAAACAAAAATTAAATAGCAGAAATAAATTAAATGTGTCAGCAATCATAGTAAAATTAATTAAATTCGAGTATTTGAAGATAGGGATTATTTGAGTAGATTAAAAGTGTTCCTTGGGGACACAATTAAAACAAAGTCTCATAAACATGCTCAACCGGCTAAGGCGCCAGCCACGTACACCTAAGGTGGCGGGTTTGAATCCCCAGCCCGGACCTGCCAAACAACAATGATGGCTGCAACCAAAAAATAGCCGGGTGTTGTGGCGGGCGCCTGTGGTCCCAGCTACTTGGGAGGCGGAGGCCAGAGACTCGCTTGAGCCCAAGAGTTGGAGATTGCTGTGAGCTGTAATGCCACAGCACCCTACCCAGGGGGACAGCTTGAGGCTCTGTAAAAAAAAAAAAAAAAAAAAAAAAAAAACATGTTAAAAGTTAAACAATATACCACACACAACCAACCCGAAGAAAGGTGGTGTGGTAACGTGAATATTGAAAGGAAAAGAATTTAAGGCAAAGTCATGATTGAAATGAGGGACATTGGAAATGCAACATTGTTCCAACAATGAATGGAACAATCTAGTAAGAAAAATACTTTAGCCATGATCTTGTATGTGCTAAGTTAAAAAAGAAATCTCATTCAGAGTAGATTTATACCGTCTCTACGAAAAGCTAATGAAGCAAGTGAATAAAAAAATGCTTTTGAACAACAAAAGCAACGTTTTATTTAATATATAGAAATAGACTTCCGTACCTGACAAATACTACATTATTTTTCAAGCACTCTCTGTATGAGATATACAGGGTGGACATAAAGTTTGTGTGACATTTACGATGTTAAACTATTTTAAATTGCACATGAACTTTGTGTTTATCCTGTATTTTGTCTAGTTTCATTGTATCCTGTGTAACTTAATAGATGAAAAAGATTTTATAAATGTTTTAAAATGGATCAGGAAAGCTAAAAGATCAATGTACAAATAAAAATAATACTAAGGAAAAAAGAGGAGATATAATTATATAGGTAGAGATTTTAAAAAATCTTATGACTAGCATGTAAAGCAATAACTTTGAAATCTTAACATGCATAACTTTTTTTTTTTTTAAAGTAAATCTTAGGAATAAATGGAAAGTGAAATAACTTTTGGTAAGAAATAATCTTCAACCTCTGGTTTTCCCATATGCTGTTAATCTCAAATTTATCAGGCCTTGGTAATATTCCTAAAGAAAAACTTTATTTAAAACTATTAAATAGTTGAATGGAAGATTGGATGTTTGTTTTTATTTTTATTGTTTTTTTGAGACACAGTCTCAAGCTGTCGCCCTGGGTAGAGTGCTGTGGCATCACAGCTCACAACAACCTCAAACACTTGCCTCTGCCTCCCAAGTAGCTGGGACTTCAGGTGCCTGCCACAACGTCTGGCTATTCTTTGGTTGTATTTGTCATTGTTGTTTGGCAGGCCCGGGCTGGATTCAAACCTGCCAGCTCCGGTGTATGTGGCTGGCGCAATAGCCACTTGGGCTACTGGCACTACACGGATGTTTATTATAATATACAGATTCCTGTGTCATGACTGGTCAGCCGTGTATATAATAAGATGTATGATTGGTGGTAAAAAATTTAGTAGTTCCACTACCTACATCAGTTTCCCAGGTTTCCCGAATTTCTTAGTGCATTTATACTTCTTCCTCATTTCTTTGCCAAAATCTTGCTAAATTACTCCAAGACTCTTATTTGATCCTGCAATCCCACTACCCAGAAGAAAATAAATCATTTTGTCATAAGGACATTTACACTAGAATGTTTACTGCAGCTCAATTTACAGTTGCCAAGATGTGGAAACAACCTAAATGCCCATCGACCCAAGAATGGATTAATAAACTGTGGTATAGGTAGAACTATAGAAAACTATTCAGCCATAGAAATGGTGGCATCTTTTGTATTAACCTGGATGGAGTTAAAACCCATTCTTCTTAGTAAAGTATCACAAGTATCCGATGTAAATGCTAATATCCAATATCCAGTACTAATATGAAGCCAGCAGACAGTCCTACACATGCCCACATAAGAGAAAAACTCAATTCAATTCAAGATGGGGGAGGAGGTATCAGGTGGGGGTGGGGAGGAAGGAGGAGATTGGGGTGTCCCACTTAATGGGCACAATGTAAATAATTGTATATGGCACCCTTCTTGGATGCGGGGCACCACTACAACAGGGACTCTACCTAACAAATGTAAATATTGTAACTTAGTTGTTTGTTTTCTCACACTAAGCTAAAATACAAAAAAATTCCTCTAAGATATATTCAATCTTAAATGAGTATTAGTGGTATAAACTATCACCACTGAGCAGTTAGAGAGAAGATCTTTTACCAAATAAATGTTAAACATCAATTTAGAGAGCAATGTTTTCGACTAGGACCTCCTAGGACCCCCAGCAACCAGTGTTGCTTTCTCTTCCATGTGAGAATAAGCTGGCTAACCAAAGATAAAATAAAACCAGATATTGTATTAAAAAAAAAGACAAATCTGTTTCTACCTGTTAGGTATTTTTTTCTAATCATTAATAAAAAATAATTTGAAGGCTAATTTCCAGAATTAAGCCTTAAGTTTAAAGTACTTACAAATATGCAGCAAAGGTAATTTTAAAATCAGTATGCGAATCTCTACTGCCCCCCACCAAGTTACTTTTGGATGGTAAAAGTTAGTCTGTCAGCGTGGCAAAAGTGTATTCCCTGCTGGCTTCACCCAACACTGTGTACTTTATTACAACCAAGTAAGGTCATGATGGTTTGGAATCATAGTAAAATGGCATAAAGAAAACCACCATGAATGTAGTGGAGTCCTTAGATGCTATTTAAGGGAAAGGAGCTCTCTTCCTCCTCACGTTCTCTTGCTTAGTGTAGTCCTGATAACCTTTTCTAGTGCAGCATAAATGGGAACTGTAGAATTGGAAAGCATACAATCTATAATTTCTAGAGGCACACTTGATCGTGTTTAGCCTGAATAAAAAGGAAAGGGTATATATTGAACCCTTCAAAAGGAACTGGCAATTGCATACTTCAAGCACACCTTTGAATGGTCTTCTGTCATTACAGTATTAATAAAGGGCTGAGGGATGCTGGCAGTCACATCCACCTACTTTTTAGGGAAGAAAATCTAAAATGAAAAGACCCAGCAAAAGACTATAAGATGGAAAGAGGTTGTTGTGAAGGAAATGTCCTGGATTTCGTTTTTTAAATCTTGCCCAGGAATCCAGAACCTACTTCATGCAAATTCTTTCTTGGATATAGTGGTGCTAATATAACCTTAATCCCAAATCAAGGAAGATGTATGCAAATACATGTTTTTTGACATCACGTACAATCAGACTGCATGTAAACTCCAAGTTAAAGTGAAATGCTGTGACTTGATAAAACAAATAAAACATATGTTCTTTTGGTGATTCTTTCTAAAGGTGGAAATAAGATGAGTAGGTCGCTAAAGTGGAATGGATGAAAGGACGTTTTAGGGTTCGTAAGAAGTTTTCCTTGCAAAAAGATCAAACACTAGTTGAAAGTATATTTAAGAGCTGCATTGTGGTAAAACTTCTATTCTAAAATTCTCCTTTGGGTGTTCCATTTGAAAACACACATTAGCCGTTAGGTTCGCATCAGATATGGAAATGTCAGAATGACCATAGTCTCAGTCGGGATGAAAGAAAACCTGCAGACTTGTTATAAAAACACGCCATTAACTGTATTTGCACCCCTGGTTCATTGACCTTGAGAATATAGGTCGTTTTTCTTTACCATCACAGACAGCTCCACCCCTCGGGACAATGAACTCCCAATGTTTGCCTAGGTGTGCCTGGTGGATTTTCTTTGAAGATATTATGTTGCACTGTAACCAGGTCTTAATTGGGTTGATGTAAGTCACTCTCAGATCATCCTGGACTTTTTTTTTAAAGACAGATTTCCTTTTAAACAACAGGAGCATAAAAGAGCCACAATAAAAACAAATGTATTAAGTAGGAATCATTGTGAAGATTTTAGTAACTTTATTTTAATTTTTCCAAACTCATCTAATTACCTTCTTTTTACTTCAAAGCAATGGAGACAGGACAACTAACCAATTTCCACTTGTTTGAATACACCAAGAGTTTTCTTCTCTCAGCAGCTTAGTATAAATTTAAAAGGATATGAAGTGCATATAGACACAATGTGAAAATTACCTTAGAATACACTATACATTCTAGAGACTTCTAGGTTTATAACTGACATTTATCAAGGTTCAAAATATCCTCTGGGTCCCACTTTCTAACCTTGTCTCCCAGGGGTAGTGAATTAACCTAGGCTTCTCCACTGAATACATCTTTGTATTTGTGTTAATCAAAAATGTTAATATATACATTATAAGATCCTTGATAAGAAAGACAATATTTATCCTCTAATAATGTGCATTTTCAATAAGTTTTGACAAAATTAGCCGGGTCCAGAAATCGAGGTGTCCTGTGTTGTCATGCCCCTCTTGCTCTTTCTGTCTTGTAGGTCCTGACTTCTTCCCCGTCGCGTTTGCTCATCAACAAGATGAAACAGGATCATGAATTAATGCCATTAATTTCATTTTTTCCCTGTCACATCTCCCCTTGCCCACCATCTTTATTTGCAGGAAGCAATAAGAAACCCAAGACTTAAAAAACTTGTAATTTAGTCATAATTTAGATTCTAGTTTCTTTGAAGATGTCAAACTCAACTTCTGAAACACACACTTTGTGACAGACCTGTCACCTCCCTCAGTTGCATTCTGAGAAAACCTACACCTGTTTTAATTGGCCTTCCCTTCCCTGACTGATCTGAGAGTTAGGACACAAACTAATGTTGAAGGGGCGTGACAAGAGGCTTCCAGGAATGCTGTCGCCGCATGTGTGGCTAACAGATTCTTCTAGGGCAATTTTATTTCATTTTTATTTTTATTTATTTACATTTTTAGAGACAGAGTTTCCCTTTATCGCCCTTGGTAGAGTGCTGTGACATCACAGCTCACAGCAACCTCCAACTCTTGGGCTTAGGTGATTCTCTTGCCTCAGCCTCCCAAGTAGCTGGAACTACAGGCGCCCGCCACAGCGCCTGGCTATTTTTTTGTTACACTTTGGCCAGGGCTGGGTTTGAACCCGCCACTCTCAGTATATGGCGCCCTACTCACTGAGCCACGGGCACTGCCCATTGTAGGGCAATTTTAAAGGGGTTGCGTGAAAATAAGAAAAAGAAATACAATCACTTAAAAGAAAAACCCATATATTTTATCTTTTCCCTGTAACCAAACACTTCACATACCTTTTTTCACTTAACCTGAATGACAATCTTATAAACTATGTATTACCACCTTATTTCCCAGGTCAAGAACCCCAGAGGTGCAGAGAAGTTAGGTACCAAGCTAAACTGGAGAGCTGGGATTCAAACCTGGGTGTGCTTGCCTCTGGAGCCCTGCTCGTTCCATTGTGTCAGCACTTACTACCAGGAAAGGCACGACACATTTTATTTTACCAGTGGGGAGTCATGTGAGTCTGTCCATTCTTTCATTGGACCTGTCTTTTAAAACCAAATATGTCAGCAAGGATGAAAATAATAATTCAGGTGGGTCAGTCCAATTCAGGTGGGTCAGTCCTGATCCAGGTTAAAGGGATCACTATGCCACATAATCATATTATCTCTAGAGCAGTGACTTTCAGCCAGTGTGCTGCGGCACACTGGTGTGCTGTAAGAGGAATTTAGGTGTGCCAGAATTTTTTTTTTAATATCTTCAATTAAATAATGTTTTAAAGATGTTCAAAGCACACAGTAAGTGTATTCTTTTTTTCATTCTTTTTTTGATCAACATAATTCAAGGGTGCTGTGGAAGTTTAACAATAGGTTCAAGTGTACCGTGAGGTTAAAAAAAGGTTGAAAAACACTTCCATAGAGCGTAAGTACACAATATTTACTGTTCATAGACTTTTTACCTAATTTAACTTATATTTGCAAGAAAAGATCACCCATCATTTTAGGAATTTTCGTATTCTGTGGTAATTATCTATGGCCTATAATGAATTAGAACATTTCTGTTTTGGTTTGGTTTCCCTGTAACCAGACACTTCACATACCTTTTATCACTTAACCCTAACAACAATCTTATAAACTATGTATCACCACCTTATTTCCCAGGTCAAGAACCCCAGAGGTGCAGAGTAGACTGACCTATTCATGTTTTGGAAATGTTTTAAAAGAAAGAGTTGGGGAAAACCAAGGAAAGAAGAGAGACACACCATGCAGAAATGTTTCTGAGTGTCCACTCATCTGTCTTAATAATCGCGTGGTAGACATTCATCAGAGGTTGGTGCATCAAAGAGTTAGATTTAGAAAGAAGTAGAGAAAAGATTAAAGGAAATCAATAGAAGAGGTGAGGAGACGTGGTAAGATAATGATGAGGGATTTGTTGTTGCTCTGTAATTATCTTCTGGACTTGGGTATCTACCACCCTTGTGATTTTTATTGAGAATACACATATGATATGAAGTGATTCAGGGGATGTTGAAAGGGCAAATATTAATATGCTGCTCCTTTGTTTCCTGCATTAAACTTTAATTATCTCTGAGACACTGTGCTAGGTAGTTACATAAAGCACCCTTCACTTAGTGAATGTGAGTTATGGGAGGGTGCATATTCTCAACTCATTGGTCAAGACGGCTCAATGGGGGGCCTGTGAAAGACCAACTAGGCAGTTGCCATTTATATTATTGATGTTCCTCAATTTAAATATAATTACAAGTAGCAACATAACATAATAGGATGTATATATAATTTTTTTTTAATTTAGGAAGCAAACCCTCTTCTTTTTCCTCTCATAGACTTAACCAGTTTTAAAAAACCCATTGAGAATGGGGAAGGGACCTGGAGCTCACACACCACCTTTAACAGGTGCAAGTCAGACGAAAAAGTTTATAGAAAACAGGCAATAAACTTAATAAGGTGTTATATAATATCAGAATAAATATTAGTACAGAGCATGAACCTAGATGACAGCAATAAATTATCAAGCTGAGCGTGCAATTAAAATCGCTCATGGAACACGGTGCAGAGAACGTGCTCATTCTCAGATCCGTCAAAGAGGAGCTATCTGGTGTCAGAGCCACCACTTGAACTAATGGCACCCTCCTAAACTTATTTTTAAACACTGTCTGTCATGCACTAGCTATACTTTATGGGTATCTTCAGTTCAGTTTTAACATATGTTATAAGTGGTAATGAAAGATATCTTCAAGGCAGAATGGTCTTCATGGCCAAGATGTAATCTTCAAGTCTACGGTCAGGTGAATTTTTCCAATGTCAAAGTTATGAACAGCATTCAATAATAGTAGATCTACCAGTGATTAGCAGGCCTATAAAGTCTTGGATGTAAAATTTAAGAACCAGAGATGCCTGAAATTTGTTAATCAATGCTGCTGTCGTGAAAACTATTATGCCCTGATTTTTTTGGGTAACATTATGCTTTTTTGGCTCCATGCTTTTAGGGTGTGATTCCAACAGTCGATATCATTTATCTCATCTCCATGTGTACACATCTTACTCATCCTCAAAATCCAGATTAAATGCCATTTTCCCCATGAATCTCTTCCTCAGTCCTCAAGGTTGGAGGTGCTCTTTCCTTTCTCTGAACTCCCGTAGCAGCCATCTATACTTCCTCACTGCTCCTCACATCTACCTTCTGGTACTATACAATTTTTATGTATTTGCATAATTCTGTCACTGTATTTCTATAAAGCATAGCTATTTTTCTATGTACTTTGTCCCTGTCTTTGGACTAATAGAGGGGAGAAGTGTCTCAGAATTCAGTATGAAAGCAAAGGGTTGTCACCTTTGGTTTATAAGCTAGACGTGGATATTTGCTAAAAGCTTAGCACTTAAGTGGGGGATATTTGAAAGAAGATGGAATGGCTTTGTCATGTTTGATGGCATTGGCATGCAGAGTTGCCCTTTCTACGCAGAATTTTAAAAGTTGACATTTGTCACTTTTCTTGGTGAAAGAAACGTTCCCATAAGTGAAAAGTTTAAATCCATGCTCACATTTGAATAGGAAGAAAGGAATGTCCTCCTGTTTTCAAGGAGAAAAATCTCGCAGAGTTCGCAGTAGAAAAAAGGAGAGAAAATTTAGTATTGGAATGGAATCTGATCTACTTATCCTTAGAAACAGGGAATCTTTTGATTTCCCTGACCCTGGATGTGAGCCACTCAGACCTCCCATCAAGAAAGAGCCTGCTTGAGAGTGCAATTAGCAGACAGCTTCTAGGTATTGTACTTTGGGTTCACCACTGTCCTCAATTTCAAGTCCATGCTCTTCTAGGGCTGCTCCCAGCCAGTAACTGGGTACAGCAAGGGTTCTGTAAATGGGGTGTTGGAAAGCCAGACCATCTCTGTCCAATGTGGGACTCCCTGTGGCCAGGTTGAGACTTTCTCAAGCTGCACTGTAGTCTGAGGCTCTTCCTACCCAGTCCTCCTTCCTTCCCACTCTTCTATTACAGGCGTGCTAGGAAGTCTTTTCCTTTTTACCATCACTCTCTTTATCCTTCAGAGAAGTATACATCTTTTGCACTTCTAATTCCATCCAGATGTCTGCTTCCAGGAGTGCCGGGACCGATACAACTTCAGACTCGCTCTCGTGTTGACCAACCATCACAGCAAAATTGGACCTGAGTAACCACAGCAATGAAACTGTTCATTTATTTGATTTGTTTTACAAATATTTTGAATGCTTATTATATTCTAAACACTTCTGTTCTGGATATTTGTGATAGCTACATATATATTATTTACCTTTATAAGGCCATTAATTAAGATGATTCTTTTTCATTTATCTGGTATTCCATAAGGTTGTATAGCTCATGACTATTTCCCAATTCTCATCAAATTGGTGTGTGAAAAGGTCTCTTTATGTCCTGTCCTGCCTATGTCATGGGTTAGAATAATTAATAATTTAAGTTTATGACCAAAGAAAACTTACAGATGGAAGTAGGTTTGGAGGCTGTACCTTGTGAAGTAATGAAGGAGAGCATTTTTCTTTTCTTTTTTTTGTTAAATCATAGCTGTGTACATTAATACTACCATGGGGTACAGTGTACTGTTTCTGTACACAATTTGAAATACTTTCATCCAACGGGTTAACATAGCCTTCATGTCTTTTTCTTAGTTATTGTGTTAAGACTAGGAGAGCATTTTTCATGATTTGGACAGAATTACCAGAATAGGACAAAGGGGAAGAAGGGGAAAACTGGACCTCCAAAACTCCATAGCTGGCTGCAGGTTGGACTTGGGGTTAGAAGGATTTGTTTCTTTTGAATCCCAGGGAATTTTGCCTGTAGAAAAAATGCTTTATAGCACTTGCATCTTATTTAATGTCTAGTTTATTAACCTTGTGAATATATTAAAAATGATCTTTTAAATATAAAAGCATTCTATTCCCCTAAATTAGAAAGTGGAAAACTGTGGCCCATGGGCCAAATCTAGCCTGCTGCCTACTTTTGTAAATAAAATTTTATCACAACCTCCCATGTTCCTTAATTTAGGCATTGTCTAACAGGGGTGTCCAACCTGGGGCCAGTGGGATGGTACAGATTACATGTATTTGAGGACTGTTTTGCATATATGTAGTGTCAGATATTGCAAAAAGTATGCACAGAGTATGCTGTCATTAGTGTTTGTGTATTTAATGTGGGGCTCAAGACAATGCTTATTCTTCCGATGTGTAGCAGAAAAGAAAAAATGCTGGACACTCCTGAATGCTTTTCCTGATGCTACAGCAATAGAGTTGAACAACTGTGACACAAAAAGCCTGGCCTCGTGTCTAAAATTCTGTTATAAGAAAAAGTCTGCTGACTCCTGGTCTAAGAATTTTCACACTGACCTAGCGAATATGAAAATATGGCTTTATCAAAGTCAGTATCTCAAAACAGAAACAGTGATTATATATTTACTCCCACCCTTCTTACTTTTAATTAATTCACAAGCTTAGTGTACCTTATTCTCTTAAATATTTTAAACCTGCCCCCCCAATAAACTAAACATGCAAGATGTCACAGTGATTAGAAAGTATTACAGTGGTTATAAAACTCACCCGCACACTGTTAGATTAAACTGTTTATAAAGTTTCTTTATGATCTTTATCTCTATATCCTTTCTCTAAATTTTAATTTTACACCTTTCTCAGGATTGTCTTCCTGGTTGCTGTAATTAAGAAGACACTATTTCTAGGGTTGCAATAATCTGCCTCTTTGCGGTACTAATACCAAATACAAAGAAAACAAAATTAAGACCAGCAGCTGAGGTTGCAGGGTCTGAATTGATTCCTGACGAGGAGACAGTAATTGGTTGTATAGCCCAAGTTGAATGAAACTCAAGCCTGTGATTATTAGGATGAAGCCTGGCTCAGTCTCATACTTGGTGGTTAATAGAGAGAATTTAAAAATCCTTGACTTTTTACTTCTTTTGGAATTAAGAGTCCTCTCTTCGTACAATTGGGAATTGCCTTCCATTATGATATATTTATCTAGTTTTAACATTACTGGAATCAAATTATATGTCAACTAAATATTTCATTTTAATAAGTAGTCACCCTGAGGTTTTCTCTATAGATAAAGAGGAATGAAGTTTGCTTTAATTCTCTTCCTTGGGATTTTGTTTGAATTACTCATTGTGTAACACACTGTTGGCTCTTCTGATTAATTTTTTTTTGTGTATGACTTCTGGGACTGACCAACTGATACAGTTTTTTTTTTGCAATTTTTGGCTGGGGCCGGGTTTGAACCCACTTCTGGTATATGGAGCCAGCGCCCTACTCCTTTGGCCCACAGGTGCCACCCCCCTATAAAATTTTTAAACTTTGTTATTATCTGTGACTACTGGTGTTAAACAGTCCTTGTTGTTGGTACTGTAACCTTCTTTGGATCTTTTGGACATTTTCACACCTTCCTGTGTTCATTCTTCTCTGTACACACAGGAACAAGTACACAGCTGTACTCTATAAACACACATATACTTACAGAAATAATTATTAAAACCCACTATGTGAACCTTTCACTACTTTAAAAAATAAACACAAATGCCACGTTGACATCACAATTACTTTTGCACATCTTCCAAGTCAACTTTTCTCTTTTTAGGGCCATAAGGAATTCTACCTCTTGTAGCCTTAACAGTTCTAATTAATTGTTTCTTTGGTTTGGGTGTTTCAATATCACAGCGTGGTAAGGAGCTCTTTTATCCGAGTCTAGTATCTTTTCAGCATGTCCCCTGTCCTTCTAGAAAGAGTTCTGATCAATAACCACAAGATGTATCGTCATCTTCCTAATTTTTCCTGCCCTCTGACACATAGTCAGTGACCTTCCAGGCAGTCCTGTTCCCTGTGAGTGTGACCTGAAAACACAGCCTGTGCCTCCTGAGCGCTCCTGCTGGCGCGTACACGCCAGAGCTCCTGCTGATACAGGTGGGATATTTTTAGGCGCAGAGCTGGGAAACGCTTTCTTTAAAGAGTATGAGCTTAGGTCAGCATTTTTTCTCCAAATTAAAGATTTCAAATAAGATGCTTTCATGTTGCATTGACAATAGAAATCAAATGCCACAAGTGGGTTTTGTAAACTAGGGTTTGTTTTTATCTAATACCACTGTTCTCTGATGAGATTTGGTGGGATATACAGCTTTCGTCTGCCCAGTAGCCCTTGCCCTTTCTTTGTTGACAGTACAGGCAATCCCTGAATTACAAATATCTGGCTTATGTACAACTGGTACTTCCAAATGGAAGCTATTGCAGTAAGTCCCCGAGTTACAAACACCCAACTGATACACGACTTGTACTTACCAACGGAAGCTATTCAGGTAATAGGTAAGTGTACCTGTTCCAAGACTATAGAGCCTATCTTGTTCATAACCTGAGGACTGCCCCGCCTCCCCCAGGACTTCTCTTCCCTCCTTTCACCTAATTCTGGTGGAATGGTCAAATGCATAATCCCCACCCTCCTCAGACACATGTCTGAGCTAAGACCACCCACCTTCCCTGAATTTTGTCTTCAGTGAGTAGACATTAACAGGAAGTCCTGGGTTCTTCAGGCAGCTGCGCCCTGGAGAGCATCAGTTAACGCCTATTTCCTAATTTGCTGGAGTATGTCTGATTGTCTCCTTCTAGGGCCTGATGGGTCACTTTTTTCTTTTTTTTTTTTGAGATGGAACCTCAAGCTATCCCCCTGGGTAGAGTGCCATGGCATCACGCTTACAGCAACCTCCAACTCCTGGGCTCAAGCGAGTCTCCTGCCTCAGCCTCCCAAGTAGCTGGGACTACAGGCGCCCACCACAA
>CAUYTI010098793.1:0-19326 GCA_963575145.1 Galago senegalensis | reverse complement strand
AAAATAGCTGGGTGTTGTGGCGGGCGCCTGTGGTCCCAGCTACTTGGGAGGCGGAGGCAAGAGACTCGCTTGAGCCCAGGAGTTGGAGGTTGCTGTGAGCTGTAATGCGATGGCACTCTACCCAGGGGGACAGCTTGAGGCTCTGTCTCAAAAAAAAAAAAAAAGCTGGGTGTTGTGGCAGGCACCTATAGTCAGGAGGCTGAGGCAAGAGAATCACCTAAGCTTAGGAGTTGGAGGTTATTGTGAGTGGTGTGACACCATGACAGTACTCTATGGAGGGCAATAAAGTGAGACTCTGTCTCTTAAAAAAAAAAAAAGAAAAGAAAATCAGTTTACCAATGGAGGAAACTGAAGTAGACCCAAACGAGTCAGGTGATTTGGGTAGGATCATACACCTAGTTATTTATATTCACACCAGAACCAGGATTCTAGGGTATTTTTCTTCTATAGCCCCTTCTTTTAAAATGACTCTTTTCTATATTAAGTTCTAGTCTTTTTTTTTTTTTTTTTGGAGACATCGAGTTTGAAGCTGTCACCCTGGGTAGAGTGCCGTGGCATCATAGCTCACAGCAACCTCCAACTTGGGTTCAAGTGATCCTCTTGCCTCAGTTTTTTCTATTTTTAGTAGAGACAGGGATCTTGATTTTTGCTCAGGCTGGTCTCAAACTCATGAGCTCAAGCAATCCACCCGCCTTGGCCTCCCAGAGTGCTAGGATTCCAGGTGTGAGCCACTGTGCCTGGCTGAGTTCTGGTCTTTATGCTTTGTGTAAAAAGGAGAAAAAGACAAAAATTGATGGGGGTCCAGGAGAAGATCACGCTTGGTACTGTAGTAGTGATACTAAAGTGAAGGTGAAAGCCTGCCCCTTCAGTGAATATCTTTTCTTAGTATCCAGACCTGCGACTTTTAAATATTCTAAGCTTTTTTGCCTGAAATTCTCACTTAGGCTTTTCATTCATTTCTAATTGACTTTTGGTTTTCTGGCAGCCTATGACCTTCTACTTTGGCTTTAAAAATGTGGAACTATTGTTTTCCGGTTTGGTGATCAATACAGCTGGAGGTGAGTAGCCATCAAGTGGTATTTGCAGGTGACAGTCACGTGGGAGACAGTAACAAAGAATTTGGAAACCTTGCACCTCTTTCTGTTCTAGTTACTGAATCAATATGGACATGCTTGGTTCCATTTTCTACCCAGACAGAGGAATACTTTTCTTGGTCCTCTGGTAAACCTCCCTTAAATAACATGTATGGTTTGGAACTCTGAAAAATAATTATTTTTATTATTTTATTATAATAATAAAAAAATAAAGATACCAGATAGAAGTCTTTTGCAATCCATTTCCTTTCATCTTATTTCAAAGTATTCCCTTGTTTGATAAGTTATTGGTCTTAAACAAAACACTATAGTCAAGTTCAGATGACACAAAATAACCCTAGGTTAAAAACTATTGATCTGGCACAATCCTTCTCTTTTATAGATAAATTGAGCCTCAAATTGTAAAATGGCTTGCCATCAGCCACAAAGAATTAGTATGCCGTAGGTAGGACCCAGACCTTCTAGAGCTGCCTGGAACAGTCTACCAAACCATGGCCCACATCCTTCCCAATTCTTGGTGTGGCCCTCTTAGAGTCACTCCTAGTTTTAAGTTAACTGATTGCCCATCTCGTTGTGTCTATTATCCTGTATTGCTATACTTTAAATTCCAGTTGCATAAGCTCTAATAGCCAGTTGGACTGCTTTAGGTATCAGGCATATATTTAGAGCGACAAAGTTAGTTTTGAGAAAAAGGAGAGCATTTAGATAGGTAGTGTGTTAAATTAGCAATTTGAATACATTTATGTTATTACCAATACTTCACAGTATGAAAGACTCAGAATTGAAATACCTATTCAAGAAATGTAGTCAACACTTAACAAAACTAAGTTTTTTTAATCCCCCTTTTACCCTATTCTTCTTTGCTTCAACATAACAAAGCTAATTAACTTCAAGTGGTCAGACCAAAATATTCTTGTTGTCCAGATGATTTTTCTTACCTTAATCAGAAAGTAAATATGTGTCTTTCTAGCTAGAGAGTGCATTGGCTATGATTTTGCATCTTTGACAGCACACTATTTTTTCTTCCTTATTTAGAAATGGCTGGAGCTTTCGTGGCAGTGTTTTTACTAGCAATGTTCTATGAAGGACTCAAGATAGCCCGAGAGAGACTGCTGCGTAAGTCACAAGTCAGCATTCGCTACAATTCCATGCCTGTCCCAGGACCAAATGGAACCATCCTTATGGAGACCCACAAAACTGTTGGGTAAGAAGATAGAACAGATCCAGATGAAATTCTAGAGAATTAAGAGCGATAGGAACTCTTCTGCAAATGTGAATGTTTGTCCTGAGTTACAAGTATTGGTCACCTTGGAAGAAGGTAAATAAGGAATCTGAATTTTAAAATACTTGCCAAATAATAATGGACAAGTTAAGAAATTCAGGTCAAGGTATAAAAGAATGGCAGAATGCAATGGATTCCTTTCTATAAAGAGTTATACCTAGTTAGTTCTATCCTTATTTTGTTTACAATATAAGACTGTACAGATTTCTGTGTTCTAAGAAAATATTTGGATGATTATTGGTTTTTCCCATAGATAGGCAAATGCCTTTTGAGATTCAGTTTTAATTAAAATGTAGGTCTCAAAACTAGATTGGACCTTAAGAAATCCTGTATATTTCTTAGTATCCTGCTTTCAAACAATATTATTTATTCCCATTGTTCTGATGAGCTTACTGAGGCTCCAAAAGATCATGACCTACCTGGGGATGAGTAGCCAGGTCTCCTGGTCCCTAATTAAGTAATTTGTGCTACACTACCCAATCCTCAATTCTACCTACATTTTCATGAAATGTGAATTTTGCAAAGGTATAAGCCCTAAAAATGCTCAGACAAATAAGTCTGGGAGGGTTTAGGGCTTCTCTTACTAGATTTGAGGAGATGATAAGTTGGGATTACTCCTTGTCTTTTCTCCTCCTCCTGAGGACGATTCCTCTTACTGGCACATAACCCTGCTATCTGGTCAGTGCTTATAAACCTGATAGCCCCATGGTGTTTTATTTCCAGGGACCAATAAACAATCCAGGGACTAATAAACAATATACATACACACAAATACCCATCAAATTGCCAGGGTGGCTTCAAGGCAGTCCAGTTCCAGCTGAGCTTGTGGCTACAGCTGTTTCCTCTTTCTCCTGGTCTACAGAGTTCCTGGAGTCCCTAACTGTTATGTCCCTGTTTACTCTTCAGGCAGCAGATGCTGAGCTTTCCACACCTCCTGCAAACCGTGCTGCATATCATCCAGGTGGTCGTCAGCTACTTCCTCATGCTCATCTTCATGACCTACAATGGCTACCTCTGCATTGCCGTAGCAGCAGGGGCTGGTACAGGATACTTTCTCTTCAGCTGGAAGAAGGCAGTGGTAGTGGACATCACAGAGCATTGCCATTAATGTCAAACTCCATGGCGTGGCCTTACCGATTGCAGTGGGAAGCAGTTTGAGACTAGAAGATGTCATTCCTGCTCCAATCATCCTTTCTTGCTCCTGTTTCTTTACATACACACACACACCCCTGCGCAACAGAGTTTTAGTTTACAGACCCTGATCTAAAGTACCTCCCAAACTTGTCTCTAATAAGCTGAGAATCCCATTTTTCTTGAGGAGAAGCCACCCATGAGATGTCTTTTCCTTCCCCATTGTCCTAGATCTAAGTTATATGTTCTTATCTAATCCAGGTAGCTTTCTGTTTAATGGCTTAATCATCTACTTCCTTTTTTAATCTTCCGGATTTTTTTTAACAGACAGTACATGAATTCAGTGGGTTTTTTCTGGGATAGTAATGGTGATGATTAACTTCAGCCAGGATTAATGGCAGCTGAGGGAAATTCTTGCCCAACTCAACCCAGAACTAAGACTCAATATTAGAAAATAAGGTCCTGTCTTTGGACTCAATGAGTGGGAAATACATTGTGCCTTTCTTTGGGTGTGATGTGTTACACCAAAATCTTTGTTGTGTGCAGAGGGGTAGTTTGAGAAAATACAGGCCTAGAGCTTGGAGCGTATGCGTTCTTGGACAGCTGACTCATCAACTTGTCTTCCTACTTAACATTTTGATTAGAATGAACTTGCCAGTCCAAAAAAAAAAGACAATCATTTGAGAAAATAGAAATAGGTATTTTAAAATAAAACCATTGGCATTTTACTTAGACTACCTTGGTTTGTCCCGGCTGAAAGAAGCAAAAGAGTTTGAATGATTTTTTCCCACTGTTGTTTTCACATGTCTGCCACTTGATAGTGATTTTCAAATTTCAGCATACATCTCAATCACCTAGTGGGCTGGTTAAAACACTAGATGCTGGACCTCAACCCTACAATCCCCAAACTGGCATTTCTAAGTTCCCAGGTAATGCTCCTGCTGATGGTCAAGAGACCACACTTTTGAGAATCTGTGCTTTAAATTAAGAAAGTAACAGCTGGTAAAGTGGGTTACCTGATATCGGGCATGGGAATTTGAATTGCTGATTGGTGGTTGGTATGTCTGGGCTTCACTCATAAATCCTGCTGATCAATACTTAATCATTCCACATTTATTGAGTTCCAACTGTGTATGTGTATACCCAAGCGCAAAGGGCTGAGACCAAAGTATTTTCACTAGCCTGTCTGAAATCACTAGTCCTTATTTTTAAAGACCTGTGGTTTCTTGGAAGTAGTTTGAATGTTGAGAGAGACCTTTGATCTGCAGCATAAATTCACCAGGTATGGGCCAGAAGGGCAAAAGCCAAGCTTTCTCTTTGTAGAGGCTGAGGGTGTGGTTTGCTAACGGTCAGATTCTCCTCAGCCCCAACATCCATGCCCATACCTGACAGAGCCTCGTCCTCCACGTGACCATTTTTTTGTTACTCTTGGGGGTTTCATTAGATCACAAGTGGCCAAAACCTCTTTTCTCCATGAAGAATCACATTGGATTTTTATTCTGTTCCGTTGTTAGTACACACAGCAGTCCAAGCTACCTCTGTAAAGTGATTCTTCCTTGCCGATCTGTTAAATCCTGCCATCCTTGGTGCTAGATCCAGTTGTGCCTCAGGGTGGAGGACACAAAACACTGCTATCTGTTGGCCCAAGTCATGGTTTGGAAGTTTGTGCTTTCTCCATGGATTCCAGTTAAATATTGGAAAGCAAGGAATGTGTACTTGTATGGCTTTGAACCAAGAGAGGGTTATGAGCCTACTGGTCAAGGTTAAAATCCAAGAACCAGCATTTGAGCTTTGTGCTTTTCTCTCATTTCATTCCTTTGCAATGATGATAACTTAGCATGAGCAGAGTGAATGACAGGTACTGACGAGAATCCAACATTAAGGTATAAATTGCCTGTTGTTGGCTTGGCATGGTGGCTCACACTTATAATCCCAGGACTATGAGAGGCCGAGGTAAGGAACATCATTTGAGGCCAGGAGTTTGAGACCAACCTGGGAAACATAGTGAGACCCCATTTTTACAAAAAAAAATTTTTTTTAATAGCCTGTTGTCTCAGAAGCTGAGGAATAATAAAACCATGAGAAATAAATATGAATCAATGTTTAGTAGTGATTCTGGTGCTCTCTGGAAACCTCAGTGTGAACTGCTATAGAATACTCTTCCAGGAATAGAACCTTCTCAGTAAGATAAAATCAAGGTCAATTAAGACAAAATGCTATGAATTTGAAACTCACAGACAAAAACATCAGTTTGGGGTAGATCTTCGGGTATTCAGGATAGAGATCATTTCCAGAAAAACCTGAATTTCAGGGATTCTTAGACTAGATAACCAAGGATGAAGCAAGTGAAGGAGAAAAAAGCTAAAGCTTAAATTCCATCTTTCTTGAGCTCTTAGATTGTGATAATATAATGGTATCATTGACTTTCATTTCTGTATCCCTGCTCATTTGAAATTTAATGCCAGACTTCTTTGTTCCGTTTAGATTCAAACTTCTCCTTTCCTCTTCCCCTGTACATGTCTGTCAGAAGACTGTAGCCCCATCTCTTTGGCTCTTGCTCTCCTGCCCTTTTCCTCTTTCTGTCTTTCATCTCACATGTCCAGTTGATTAAATCTCCCTCATCCTCCTGAAGCAGTGGACATCGCTATACTCTAGATACAAGTACCAACCAGAAGTTCCAGAAGTTGGTATTTATAAACTGGTTGAAGACCTTATGCAAGCTTCAAGAAGCATTTGCCCACTGGAATTTCTGGAAGGCTGAGCGAAGGGAGACCTAGTACCCTCTTCAGAGCTATAGCATCTTAGGGTCTTGTCTCCAGTGTATGATGTATAATAGAGGAACATTCAGTACCCCCATTGCCCACAACAGGGAATCCTCACTGTGTGTCCCCCCAGGGGTTAGAAATTAAGGTTTCTTCACTACTTCTATGATAGGGTAGTCTGGAATTCCCTTTCAGGCTGTGGGTACTGGTCTTGGGTTCTAGTAAGTAACAAGGGATTCCTTAAAAGGAGCTGGGCAAAAGAACAGGGGTACACTTTCATGTCATTTAATTTTGATCCCTGCCCTCTCCAGCTGCTTCTTCACAAGATACATCTAAAAATACAAAGACTGCATTTGATGTAATGCCTTAATCATCAGGTCTATAATTAATGTTGACTATTTTAGATTGTAAGCTCCTGGAGAGCAGTATTGCTGTAGTAGGAATGTTTTAACAGTGTCATGTGCAGAACAAAATAAATATTTTGATTTTGTGATTTGATGCATGTTTTACTTTTTCTTTTTCTTTTTTTTTTCTTTGAGACAGTCTCAAACTGTCGCCCTGGGTAGAGTGCCATGGCATCACAGTTCACAGCAACCTCAAACTCCTGGCCTCAAGCCATTCTCTTGCGTCAGCCTCCCAAGGAGCTGGGACTACAGGCACCTGCCACAATGCCCAGCTATTTTTTTGTTGTTGTGTGGCAGGCCTGGGCTGAATTTGAACCCGCCAGCTCTGGTGTATGTGGCTGGTGCCCTAGACACTTGAGCTACAGGCACCAAGCCAGATGATGCACGTTTTTCTACCCAGAGTGATGTCAGAATGTAGTTTCTTCATAGTCTGTGTAGAGCCCAACTATTACCATCAGTTTTTGGTTGTTTTTTTTTTAACTGAGATAGAGTCTCACCTTGTCACCCTTAGTAGAGTGCTGTAGTGTCATGGCTCACAGCAACCTCAAACTCCTGGGCTCAAGCGATTATCTTGCCTCAGCCTCCCAACTAGCTGGGACTATAGGTGCCTAACACAACACCTGGCTTTTGTTGTTGAGCAGGCACAGGCTGGATTCAAACCCACCAACCCCAGAACATGTGGTTGGCACCCTAAGCACCGAGCTACAGGCACACAGCCACCATCAGTTTTAAATGTAAAAGTCTTACAGGTGGAATGATTCCTGTATATTTTCATTTCACTCTCCTGCTGTGCTCAAAATAAGGTAACTATTAGAAGATCCATGTGAACTTCTGCATAGGAGTCAGAGTCTTTGTGAAGCTGCAGATATTTCAATATACCAAAGATTCTTGAATTTATTCACCACCACTACCACGGACCTCATCTGGTTAGAGATTCCTAAATTTAAAAGTTAATTTCTGTCACGTCATAATAACTTCCCTGTGTTTGTTTATTCTGTCAGGCAAGAGATTCTGAGTTGGGCCTCTAGAAAGTTTACTGCCAAACCTAGAGATGCACAATGACCCTGCCTACCCCTTTGGTAATGCCAGAGTGCTGATGTTATTTGCTCTTTCTAGTGGGCACCTTGCCAATTAGCAGTACTCCTAGTCTTTTCCTTATTGTAATATGTTGAGCATTGACTTTGGAGTTCATGGGTTTGAATCCTGGCTCTACCATTTACTAGCAGTGTGACCTTAGGAAAAGTTATTATAAAAGTCCTTAGGGCTGGCTGAGTGACGTGGATTGCTTGAGTTCAGGAGTTGAAGACCAGCCTGAGCAAGTGCAAGACTCTGTCTCTACTAAAAATAAAAAAATTCGCCAGGTATTGTGGCAGGCACGTGTAGTCTCAGCTACTCAGGAGGTTGAGGCAAAAGGATCACTTGAACCCAAGAGTATTGAGATTGCTGTGAGCTATGACACCAGGGTGACAGATGCTCTGAGAAAAATAATAAAAAGCCCTAGGCCTAATAAATGCTGGTGAGGATGTGGAGAAAGAATCTTAGTACGCTATTGGTGAAAATGTAAATTAGTACAACCTCTATGGAAAACAGTATAGAGGTTCCTCAAAAAACTGAAAATAGAACTACATGTCCCAAGAATCATCCCACTGCTGGGTATATATCCAAAAGATGGGAATTCAATATATCAAAATGATATCTGCACTCCCATGTTTGTGCTTGTAGACTGCTCACAATAGCCAGGACATGGCATCAACCTAGCGTCCCTCAACAGATGAGTGGATTAAGAAATTGTACATGTAGGCTGGGCGCCTGTGGCTCAAGTGGCTAAGGCGCCAGCCACATACACCTAAGGTGGCAGGTTCAAATCCAGCTCGGGCCCACCAAAACCATGATGGCTGCAACCAAAAAAAATAACCGGGTGTTGTGGCGGGTGCCTATGGTCCCAGCTACTTGGGAGGCTGAGGCAGAAGACTTGCTTAAGCCCAGGAGTTGGAGGTTGCTGTGAGCTGTGATGCCATGGCACTCTACCCAGGGGGATAGCTTGAGGCTCTATCTCAAAAAAAAAAAAAAAAAAAGAAATTGTACATGTACATAGCAGAATATTATGTAGCCACAAAAAAGAATGGAATCCTGCCATTTGAAACACGGATGAAACTGTGGAACATTATGTTAAGTGAAATAAGCCAAGGACAGAAAGACAAATCTTACATACATATGGAAGGTAAATATTAAAAACAATTCATCTCATAAGGACAGTAGAAAGATGGTTACCAGAGGCTGGGGTGGGACAGAGGGATAAAGTGAGGATGATTAGTGGATGCAAAAATATAGTTAGAATGAACAATATTTGATAGCACAATGAAATGACTATAATTAACAATAAATTAGGGTATACTTTAAAAGAGTAAAATTACAAGGTTCCTAACACAAAAAAAATGTTAAGTGCCTAAGGTGATGGATACCTTGATTTCCCTGACTTGATTAATTTACATCATATGCCTGTATCAAAACATCACATGTAGCGAATAAAGATATACAACTACTATTTACCCATAATTAAAAATATTTTTAAAAGAGAAAAAAATTTTAAATCCCTAAGCCTGTTTTCTCATTTATAAAAAGGCAAAACATAGCCTGTAGTCCCAGCTACTTGGGAGGCTGAGGCAAGAGAATCACTTAAGCCCAAGAGTTGGAGGTTGTTGTGAGCTATACCAAGGGTGACATAGTGAGACTGTCTCAAAAAAAGAAAAAAAAAAAAGGCAAAATAGTACCTACCTGAATTAAGAGCAATAGGTGTAAGGAAGCCAGCACAAAATGGGCATCCAAGCTCTAGTTATTTTTTTATTATTATATGCAAGTTATTACTCTAGCTTTCAGGAAAATGAAAAGTACATTTTTCTAGATAAAGTCAGTATCTCTTTACAAGCATCTGACTTTCTGAGTTTGGGTAATCCAGAAATGAACAGTGGGACCTAGGAAATACAGAAGCAATGCATGTGATTTCAGTTGTGCCAAAAAACATTTACAGATGGAATAAGGTGTTATCTACTGATCTAGTAGTTGTCTCATTCCCTATAAACAGAACACTATGGAAATTTCTCAAGATCTGGAAACAGTAACTTCTCAGTCTACTCCATACCCCTTCTTTGACTAAGCTCTGGACGACTAAGAAAGCAATGTTGTAAGAAATTAGACTGTTTGTTCTTCCTTAAGGCCTTTGCAGGCTTCATGATAATATAACTTGATTTCCTTACATGGAGCCTGACTCAAGGTTTTTTTTTTAATTATTTTTATTAAATCATAGCTGTGTACATTAATGTAATCATAGAGTACAATGTGCTGGTTTTATATACAATTTGAAATATTTTCATCAAACTGTTTAACACAGCCTTCACAGCATTTTCTTAGTTATTGTGTTAAGACATTTATATTCTATACCTAGTAAATTTCACAGGTACCCTTGTTAAGATGCACCATAGGTGTGGTCCCACCAATTACCCTCCCCGACTCGAGGTTTATTTTTATATTTTTTTGCAGTTCCTGGCCAGGGCCAGGTCTGAACCCGCCACCTCCAGGATATGGGACAAGCACCCCACTCCTTTGAGCCACAGGCACTGCCCTGACTCACAGTTTTTTTTTGAGACAGAGTTGAAGGGCCCAATATTTTTATCTTTATATTTATTTATTTATTTTGAGACAGAGCCTCAAGCTGTCGCCCTGGGTAGAGTGCCATAGCATCACAGCTCACAGCAACCTCCAACTCTGGGGCTTAAGCGATTCTCTTGCCTCAGCCTCCCAAGTAGCTGGGACTACAGGTGCCCACCACAATGCCCAGCTATTTTTTGGTTGTAGTTGTCATTGATTGGCAGGCCCAGGCAGGATTCAAACCAACCAGCGCTGGTGTATGTGGCTGGTGCCTTAGCTGCTTGAGCTACAGGCACTGAGTCGAAGGTCCCAGATTAAAGTAAAAGAACAAAGGTTTGGGGAGCATGTCTGGAGCAAGAGGGAAACTATCCCTTTCTATCCTTGCCTCTTCCACATTCTTTTTATTCATAAGAGGCCTAGGTAAAATTCTGTTAAAAATTCTCTTTAGAACTAACAATTCTAGAGGTTCTTACTACCACAACTGACGGTTCCCTGTATTTGAATTAAACAGTGAAATGATTCAAAATTATTTTCTAGGCTCGGCACCTATAGCTCAACCGGCTAAGGCGCCAGCCATGTACACCTAAGGTGGCGGGTTCGAATCCCCAGCCCGGACCCGCCAAACAACGACGGCTGCAACCAAAAAATAGCCGGGCGTTGTGGCGGGCGCCTGTGGTCCCAGCTACTTGGGAGGCGGAGGCGAGAGACTCGCTTGAGCCCAGGAGTTGGAGGTTGCTGTGAGCTGTGAGGCCACGGCACTCTACCCAGGGGGACAGCTTGAGGCTCTGTAAAAAAAAAAAAAAAAAAAAAAAAAATTATTTTCTAAAATGCCTCTCAGATGAGTTTCTACTAGGAAAAATTCTTAGGCTAATTGAGAAAAGAAGGAAAATGGGAACTTAGGAACATTCCTCATTTCCCTCCATGCTTGTCCTTCCAAAGTAGTACCCAAACTAGTTATAAAGCCATTCTGTAAACATCTGGCACTTACAACTTCAGGTTTACATAAAATCACTAGAATTTAATCTCCACAAGGACAGGGATCCAATAAATACCTGTTGAATAAATGAGTTAAATAAAAGTGACAGGAATCAACTGGAAGTGTTCTGTGCTTACAGTCTTTTAATAAACATGGGAAGAATAATGTTACCTCTGCAGCCATTGCCTTTTAAAGTCTGGGGGTTAACAGTGTTATACTTCATTAAGGATGCTTCACATTTTTCCAAAAATATATTTATTTTTAAAAACAAAAATCAGATACGTTTTATAGAGTCAAATTTTCCAGAGACAAATCAGAGTTTGGATTCCAGCTTCGAGTGAAAGTTAAGCAGCAGTAATCTCATGCAGAAGTATTTCTCTCTGCAGGAGGTAAACTCTGCTTGGCTATGAACACTCAATTCTCTAAATCCGGTTTGTACTTCTGCCATCATTTATTCTGTTATAGGGCTCTGACATGCAAGATAATCTGTCTCTAAAATTCAAAATTTCCAAATTGAGATGAGCGATTACTGGGCTTGGGTTGGGGTTTATAACCAATTCGATCATTAATCATTTGTTCCCGGTTCTTGGGGTCAGTGCTGAGCCCAGCGGCCCCTTCTCCATCATTGCCTCCTACAACTTCCACATCTTCCTTCTGTTTCTTTCGGGTCTGAAAGTATAATGGTTTTAGGATTAAGACAATATTCTTTCAATTAGCAAATGTTTCGTTAGCACCTAATAGCTCCCCTATTAGGCATGGGGTAAAAGACAGGGTTAGAGTCTAAAGAACAATAAACTGAAATCCTAGGTTTAGGATGTTAGAGGCACAATGGATACAGTGATAAAGGTATAATCCCTACCTTCCAGGATGTCAGTCTACTAGGAAAAGAGCAAACAGACAATTATAGGGTGATTGGGGTCATGATAGAGGGAAGCCCACACTGCCAAAGAGACACAAAGAAGAGGAGGAGATGGGGGGAGTTGGGGGAGGGGTAGTAGAGCTTCAGAGCAGGAAGCTGTAATTGGAAAGATACAGAAGAGTTAGTGACAAGGGAGAGCAAAGAGGGTGTTGTAGCAAATGTATTATTCAAAAAAGTAAATGGAAAAATAAAGTGACTGGTAAAACAATAACCTCCAAAAATCTACCACCTGACTAATCCCATGAGATTAGAAGTAATACTAGAAGGTTTTATGCTATCAAAAGATCTGCGTTTGGGGGCTTCATTTTGTTTCCTGTAACAGTGACTGCAAAATTCACAAAGTATGCCTTAGTTTATTTTCAAGAAGAGACTAATACTTATCCCATAATGACCACTACCTAACTATAAAGATGATATTAGATAATAACATTCTCTAAGAGAGTGACCAGATATTTTATCTGGAGCTCCACATTAGAAGAATGGCTCAACTACTCTACTCACTGGAATTACCACCAGAATCACCATTTACTGCTGAACTGCGAGCATTTAGATACCAACATCAAAGTATTACAGTGAGTCAAATAAGGTATTGCCTTTTATGTTACAAATATAATGCACCTTCTTGATTACGCTATTTAGTCTACACTACCAATAAAGAGATATTAGCAAGTTCTACCTGAACACCTTTGTGAAAACAAGTTCTACAAGGCAAAGGACTCTTATCATTCTGAGAATATCCAAATGGAATGAAATCATTTAAAAGACTTCCCATTATGAACAACTGACTTTCAGAATTTATAGTCATGGTAGTACAATCAAACTAATTTTGGTTAAAAAAAAAATGAATACACCAGTTTTCTAATGGTTTCATGTGAGTTTAGGGTATGACTTCCCCTCTTTCCTAAATTACTCTAAAATAGGTCAAACCCACTAGATAATTGCCTTTTGTGGAAATAGTCAGTCAATGATGAGCTGACCCTACAGAGCCACAGCTCAATATGCTAACTTTTCTGAGATTTACTACAACTGAAATTTAAGCCATACTTAAAGCTCATCCTTAATAATACCCTATTAGTGTGCATTTTTCTTTTCTTTCTTTTTTTTTAGACAAGAGTTTCACTTGACACCCTAGGTAGAGTATAGTGGAATCATAGCTCACTACAACCTCAAACTCCTAGGCTCAAGTGATTCTCCTGTCTTAGCCTCTGGAGTAGCTAGGACTATAAGAGACCACCACCAAGGCTGGCTAATTTTCCTATTTTTGGTAGAGACAGGTGTCTTGCTCTTGCTCAGACTGGCCTTGAACTCCTGAGCTCAAGAGATCCTCCCATCTTGTCTTCCCAGAGTTTTAGGATTACAGGTGTGAGCCACTGCACCTGGCCTCAATATACAGTATTTAAAATGATGATGCTTAAAGAATGCTAAACTCTCTTCTCCTTTAGAAGAAAGGAGGAAAGAAATCTAAGTTATCAGTCTTAATGTGAAGCACATATAATATAGTAAAACCACTAATTCACGAATGCATGCAAGATGTAATGTCCTCTGCCATATGGTATAAAACACCTACGAGAACAGCAAATGAAAAGAGGCTTCCTCTGAGTCCTCCTTTGAGCCTGGTATCTGAGGGAACAGATGCACAGAGGAATATACTCATCCCTGCCTTCAAGGAGCTTCAGACCCAATGGAAGAAACCAGAAAAACAGACAGACAATAATAACAGAGACTGTTATATATGAGAGAGGGCACAGAAGGAGGAGGTTGAACCCAACCCCATTGGGGACTGGAAAGAGCTGAGTCAAGAGATGACTAAGAGTTAGCCTGGCAAGGAAAGGGAAAGGTGTCTTGCTCTTGCTTAGATTGGCCTTGAACTCCTAAATTACAGGCAAAGGGAATACAGTATGTATATTAACGAAGATAAAGTTAAAGATAACTCAGCAAAAAGCCAGGCAAGGCGGTTCATGCCTATAATCCCAACACTTTGGGAGGCTGAGGTGGGCAGATCACCTGTGTTCATGAATTGGAGACCAGCCTGAGCTAGAGCAAGACCTTTCTCAAAAAACAGCCAGGCATTGTGGCAGGCACCTATAGTCCCAGCTACTTGGGAGGTTGAGGCAAGAGAATTGCTTGAGCACAAGAGTTAGAGGTTGCTATGAGCTATGATGCCAGGGCACTCTAATAAGAGCAACAAAGTGAGACTCTGTCTCAAAAAAACCCCCAAAAACTCAGCAATGGAAGAGAAAGCAGAGAGATAAGCAAGGACAAGGTCATAAAGGTAAAGGACCTTGTATGCCATGCTTGGAAATTTGGAATTCATTCTGAAGGTCACTGAAGGATTTAAGTCTTACTAATGGACATATAATACCATGTAGTAAAGCCCTACACTTAAAAATACACATTGACACCAGGTGCAGTGGCTCACCCCTATAATCCCAGCACTCTGGGAGGACAAGGAGGGATGATTGCTTGAGGCCAGGAGTTCAAGATCAGCCTAAGCAATATAGTGGAGACCTCGTCTCTACAAAAAGATTTTCAAAAAAGCTAAGCCAGGGCTCAGCGCCTATGGCTCAAGCAGCTAAGGCGCCAGCCACATACACCTGAGCTGGCAGGTTTGAATCCAGCCCGGGCCCGCCAAACAACAATGATGGCTGCAACCAAAAAATAGCCGGGTGTTGTGGCTGGTACCTGTAGTCCCAGCTACACCAGAGGCGGAGGCAGGAGAATCACTTGAGTCGAGGAGTTGGAGGTTGCTGTGAGCTGTGATGCCACGGCACTCTACCCAGGGTGACAGCTTGAGGCTCTGTCTCAAAAAAAAAAGCTAAGCCAGGCATGGTGGCAAGCAACTGTAGTCCTAACTACTCAGGAGGCTGAAGCTGAATTACTTGAACCCAGGAGTTCCGGGCTGCCATGAGCTATGATTGCACCACTGCACTCCAGCCTAGGCAAGAAGCTGTATCTAAAAAAAAACGAACAACACTTTGAGCTGCTACTATGTGCTATATACTGGAAACTCAATGGTGAAGCAGACAGACATGATTTCTGCAATCAAGGTTCCTACCATGAACCTTGAATGATTTCTTAATAAATAATTGTAAATTATAATAAATGCTATTAGAAAATATATGTTGTGCTTTGAAGCTGGGCATTGTGGTGGACGCCTGTAGTCCCAGCTACTTGAGAGGCTGAGGCACAAGAATTGCTTAAGCCCAAGAGTTTGAGGTTGCTGTGAGCTGTGTCACCGCAGCACTCTACCTAGGGCAACACAGTGAGACTCTGTCTCAAAAACAAACAAACAACAAAAAATATATATAGTGCTTTGTGAGAGCCAAATGAGACAGACACAGCATGGACGGAAATGACATACCTAACCTGGATAGCATCAAAAGAGGCCTCCTAGACTGAGGAGGTGACATTTAAACATGACTGGAAGAAAGGAGGCAGAAGGAAATAATACGCACAAAGGATCAAGAATCAACTGCCAAGTTTCTGGCTGGAGCAACTGGGTAGATACCAAGATGGGGAGCACTGGGAAGAAAGGAGAGGATGTCTGGTTTGAGGGAGAACTCAAGGGTTTTTGCTTTGTTTTTTTTTTAATACATTATAGTAGGCTGGATAATGGCCTCCAAATCTATCAATTCCCAATTTCTGGAACCTATAAATGTTCCTTTATATGGGAAAAAGGTCTTTGCAGATGTGATTATATTAAGAATCTTGAGATGGGGGGTTATCCTGGATTCTATTTGGATTCTATCTATTCTATTTGGATATTCTGTTTTAGGTGGCCCCTAAAAGCAACCACATTTATAAGACAAAGGCAGAAGAAGATTGCTCAGACAGAAGAGGAGAAGGCAATGTGACCAAGACACATGGGATGATATGGCCACCAGAAGCAAGAAGAGCCAAGAAATGAATTCTCTGGGGGCTCGAGAGGGAGGGTAGCTCTGCTGACACCTTGATTTCAGCCCAGCAATAACTGACTTCAGATTTCTAGCCTGTAAAACTGTGAAAGAATAAATGTCTGTTGTCTTAAGCCGCCAAGTTTGTAGGACTTTGTTATAGCAGCCATAGGAAACTAACACATTAAGTTTGAGATGCCTGGAAAGCATCCAAATACAGATTTCAAGTAAACTGTTGTTTTAAGAGTCTGGAGTTCAGAAGTTAAAGTTAATCCTCTCAGCTGATAGTAAGTAACACATACACATACACAAAAGAAATCAAGTTATTATTTTACATATTCCTAAGGGTTCGAAGGTTTGAATTACCTCCAGATCCTTTCGAATACTCTCAAACTCTTCAATGTCATCAAGCTTTAACTCCAGGCGTGTTGGTTTTCTTCGCAGCATACTGAAATCAGGGCTGAGGGCTACACCCAGTGAACTATTCACTGTTAAAAATGGCATAGAGGAAAAACTGCAGATGGTAAGTTTCAGCTACAAACATAAGATCAATTTGTAAGCATGCACACTAAAGTAAATGGCAGTATAAAAATCTCATTTGGATTCACACATAGACTTCTAAAGTCTTTTTTTTTTTTAAGACAGTCTCACTATGTCACCCTCAGTAGAGTGCCGTAGTGTCACTGCTCACAGCAACCTCAAACTCTTGGGCTTAAGTGATTCTCTTGCTTCAGCCTCCCAAGTAGCGGGGACTACTGGCATCTGCCACAACATCCAGCTATTTTTTTGTTGTTGTAATTGTCATTGTTGTTTGGCAGGCACAGGCTGGGTTCGAAACCACCAGTTTGGTGTACGTGGCCGGTGCTCTAGACGCTGAGCTACATACGCCAAGCTGACTTCTAAAGTCTTTAGGTATATGATTATTACATTGTGAAATCCACAACTCTATAATTCCAAGAAACTCGTTTTTTATTTTTTTGAGACAGAGTCTCATTATGTTGTCCTCAGTAGAGTGCCATGGCTTCACAGCTCACAGCAACCTCAAACTTTTGGGCTTAAGCGATTCTCTCGCCTCACCTCTGAAGTAACTGGGACTATAGGCACCTGCCGCAATGCCAGCTATTTTTTTTTAAATTATAGTTGTCATAGTTATTTAGCAGACCCAGACCAAGCTCAAACCCTCCAGCCCCGGTGTATGTGGCTGGCCCCGTAACCACTGAGCTATGGGTGCCAAGCTATGGGTGCCAAGCCAAGAACTATCAGATATTTCTGATTATTCCTAAATGCTAAAATCAATTTACTAAATCCCATGAAAACTCCTTCTAACTCACCAATTCACAGGATTATCCTGAGGGTCGAAATAGGTCCTAAATGGGTAAGTCATTCATTAAACAAACTCTTCTTATGCTCCAGGGTTAAAAGATACAGTTACAATCTGTGGAGAAAATACACAGAAAATTGTGATACAGTATAAGACCTCTGAGGAAGATAATGCATTGGCATCACACAGGCATCAGATCCAGTCTAGGCTGAGTGTGGAGTGGATAGGGATGTCAGGCAAGGCTTCCTGGAGGAGATGAGTCTCGGTCTGTTGCCCAGGCTAGAGAGCTGTGCAGTGGCATCAGCCCAGCTCACAGCAACCACAAACTCCTGGGTTCAAGTGATCTTCCTGCCTCAGCCTCTCGAGTAGATGGTGAAGTAACTTAGGGGACCTGGAAAAATAGACTCGGACCCCCACTTAGGTTAATTAATTGGTAATTTATTTTACCTGCTGCAGGGGCTGCTGCTCCGAGAGACAGTCAGCAGCAGCCCAGGTGTGAGGGTGAGTTACCTTTTATAGGCTTTGTGTAAGCATATTACAGAAGCGAAACGTGGCTGGTTAAGGGGGTTACAACTCAGGTAGTCATAGATACAGCAATGGAATGATAACTAATACAGTTTCAGTTGACAATGGATACATTTTATATCACAATGGTTATGGTTATACAACAGTAATTAATCAAGTCTCAGTGAGTTTTTCACCATTGTTCATCTACTGAGAACTTGGGGGTTTTGTGAAACTTGGGACTTTTTTTCCTTGTACCTGAAGCTTATTCTTGGCAACCCTAGGGGGAAGAAGGGCGCCTGGGAACGTGGCTGGGAAGCACGTTCTCGGCCACCCTATGGGGAGGAGGGACTTGCCTTGTTCCTGGAGTCTACTGTGGGGGGAGAAGGGAGGTGGAGGTAATTGGGCTGGAGAGGGCGAGGGGAACAGGTGAGGGTGGTGGTTGGGGGAACAGGTGAGGGCTGGGGAACAGGAGTGGGCAGGGGAAAGAGGGCTGGGTTACAACAATGGGACTATAGGCACCTGCCACCACACCTGGCTAATTCTATTTTTAGTGGAGACAGGATCTCACTCTTGCTCAGGCTGGTCTTAAACTCCTAGGGAGCTCAAAGGAACCACCAGCTTTAGCCTATCAGAGCCCTAGGATTATAGGCATGAGCCACCAGGCCAGTCAGGAAATGATGTCTTTTTTTTGAGACAGTGCCTCAAGCTGTCACCCTGGGATAGAGTGCTGTGCCATCACAGCTCACAGCAACCTCCAACTCTTTGTCTCAAGTGATTCTCCTGCCTCCACCTCCCAAGTAGCTGGGACTACAGGCACCTGCCACAATGCCTGGCTATTTTTTATTGCAGCCATCATTGTTCTTTTGCAGGGCCAGGCTATATTCAAACCCGTCGGCGCAGGTATATATGGCTGGTGCCTTAGCTGCTTAAGCCACAGGCGCCAAGCCAGGAAATGATGTCCTAATTGACTTCTAAATGATAGGCACTGAGAATAAATGCCAAAAGAGGCCCAAGAAAGCACTCTATAGTCTGAAATCCCAAGGTAATACTGTGTTAACAAAAACCATTTTTTTTGAGAAAACACAGCTCTCCATATTGAGTTTAACAACTGTTGATGGTACCTTCTTTATATTTTCTGCAGCATCCAGTAGAATAATGTATCTATAATAAGCAGTCAGTAAATGTTTGTTGAATGAGAAATCCAAATACAGACAATACAATGATCTTTCCTGGAGCACTGTGCTAGGTTTTTCCATTCTTTTTTTTTTTTTTTTTTTTTTTTTGAGACAGAGCCTCAAGCTGTCCCCCTGGGTAGAGTGCCGTGGCATTACAGCTCACAGCAACCTCCAACTCCTGGGCTCAAGCGAGTCTCTTGCCTCCACCTCCCAAGTA
>CAUYTI010098792.1:0-46531 GCA_963575145.1 Galago senegalensis | reverse complement strand
AGATTAAAAAATCATTTTGAAATGGCATCTGCAGCACTGTACAGGCTAAAGGAAAGAATTCGTTTCACATATATTAACTGCTTGCTGAGGTGTCCAAACAGCACAAAGTGTGGACAGTCTCTACTCATACCAATAATTTCTAAACTTGGTTCATAAGTTCATTTACGATTTTAAATAAAAAGTATCCAAAGAGCAGACAGTGTGTTTTATTTTGTGTGCATTTGAACGGCCTGTAGTCAACAACAAAGCCATGTATTTACTTTTTATTTTAAAAGCAAAAATATATGTGAGTTTTGGTGTCATTTGGCAGCCTGCCCCCAGAGTGAATAACATTACCCTCTGTTCATGGGTAATCACGCTCCGTGTTTAATCCAGAACATATTGTCACCTACAGTATTTGATGCGTCACACGCCCATCCGTTTACTGTCAACCCAGATAAAACACAATGTCAAGTACGTCAGTTCTTACTCCTCCCTTTTGGAGCTGGGCACTGCAGATGACAGTGAACATGACAGCTTTTGTGACTGGCAACATTGTTGCTGGCATCTTGTTATTAATAATACTTGAGCTAAAATGTTATTCCCGGGGATATGTTTTGGTGGAATAATTGTCCCAACATCATCAGCCACAAAGCGATTTTTAAGCTTTTTATTTTTGGAACTTCCCCCCCCCCTTAGCCAAACTCTTAACAAACCTTGTTATAATTTAACTGGGAAAGGGGAAAGTAAAAAGAGGCCGTGGAAGGCTGACTCCTTCTTTCTTGACATAAAGGCCATTTACCAACTTTCAAGAACCCCAGTGTGTATGGAAGAATGCAATCAGGAGCAAGTGGGAAGAGAAGTGGATTTAAAAAAATGGAAAGATGATTTTTGATAGAATATTCAGTTACAGCACTTGGGAATTTATTATTGAGATGAGTATTTCTGATGACATATGAAATATAGCCAGTTTCTTGGGTATAGTATACTATGTACTTAATATCCATAATGATTTTTTTTTCAATCAATGGCAGTTAGGAGAGGGTGAGCAGTTTTATGATTAACCATTATCCGGATGTGTTTTCCCTCCTAGGAGCAAGTGTGATGTTGATTACACAGACGTGATTTATATTTGTGGTGTTAAGTATCATCCACACCATCATTAAGCCAAGTTCACGAGGCGGCATGTCCTGGGTTCACTAGCCTCTGCAGGGAGTCTAGCTTTTAATTTCCTGATGCTTTTAGTTCTAGTGAGATGCCAGGACGTTCTGAAAAGAAGACAGTGAAATTGTCTATGATTTTTACCTCAGAACCATTCTCACTTTTACTTTGTCTTGATTTATTTTATCTTGAAAAGTCTCGCAAGAGTGAGCGTCTCCTGACACCATTTTTAAAAAGTTAGACGTGGTTTAAGAAATAGATCATTCACATTACCCATTGTGCAATGCTTCAAAACCAAAACAAATCTCGATTTACTTTATTTTGTAAAATTGGTGCTATATTTTTATATTGTGGTGACAAATCTAATCATTTCAGTTGAATTTGCTAGAACTCATTTACTCAAAGACAGCAAAATTTTATTTCCCTTGATATTTTTATTTAGAGGGATTGGTCTATGGGATTGAGAAGGAAAGTTATTTTATATCTCAGATCATAGTCGTTGGCTAGGTTATCCAAGCACAGCATAGCTTTAGAGACTTTTACTATTTTCACTAGGTACATTTCCACCTGTCTATTCTAAGAACAAACTTAAATTTATAATCTACAGGAATCCTTTAACGAATTACATAATTCTTGCTTCAAATTTGCAAATCTGTGAAAAGGTATTTTTGTATGTGTGTGCATGTAGCATTTATTATACATAATGTGTATATTAACATATATGAGCTTCTTTTTGAGGTTTGCCCTTCAGTGAACATAAAAGGCTGTCATAAACGGACATACAATCGTGTACAGAACCACACATGCAGCTCGGTCGGGATTTGTTCTTTCATAGAAATTCTTGTCATTTAGTTCTGAAACTTGAATAAGGGAAGGATGTGGCAGACACTCTTATTTAGAGGTATTCTAAGTTACATGATATATAATCAACAGGTTAAAATACTGTTAAGATTTTTGTGCCAAAATCGACACGCTTCCTTGTGACAGGTGAAGAACCTTTGTAAGCTATCTCCTTCCTCCTTTCTTCCAAGGACCCAAAGAATACGCTCCGTGCTAAGTCACAGTAAGCACACTTGTTTTATAATAAGGTCTTGTCTTTTTTCCCTCATTTTTATGATTATGATTATTTTTACTTTAAACTAGTTTATATCTACCTTTCATTATGTATCCTCAAATTCTTTTTCGAAGGAGATAAAGAAAAGGAAGTAAAATAACAATAAAACTAAATGGATTTGTTGTGTGCCTTTTAATGATCAGCTCCATGAGCCTTCACGGAGCACCTGCTGGGTGCTGTGCTCTTAGGAGGCACTTCACGGGGACTGAATCTCTTCTCACCTCAAGGAATGATCCTCCTGGCTTCTATCTTCTCATCTACAAAACAGGAAGCACACTATTGCCTAGTGAATTTTTGCATAAGTTTTTAACATTCTAAGATGGCTTTTGTGCATAGTTAAGGCTATTTGTGGATATTTGTAACATTAAACTTCACTTTCTGAAAGTTAACACATATACCTTAAATTTAGTTTTTCAGTACTTTTTGAAGTGGACCATGCAAAATAATTATTCTTTTTATAAATATGATTAAGTTTTAATGATCACTTTAAACTTTATTATTTACAAACTGTTATGTCTTTAAAAATATTTCAATTTCTTCAGTCATCTACTACATTATAATTTATTAAACATTTCCCACCTTGATATAACAAGCAAAACCTCCCCAACGACTAAAACAACTCTGACAAACTCGATCAATTCCATGTACAAAGTGTAATAATTTCAGACTCTGAAGCATCACAGTACTGTTGTTCACCAACTAAGTCAACTTCTCCTGCACTAAAAATCACAATTCAATTCCTTTCTCATTTAACTCAGAATTACAAGCCCTATGGCCTGACATGTCAAATTCTTTTAAATATTATAAACACATTAAATCTCATTTACAGATCTTTTTCACCTATATTAAATTGAAAATTATTTGTGGAAATTGGCTTTCTTTAAGATCTGTTATGGTGGGCACCTGTAGTTCTCGCTATTCGGGAGGCTGAGGCAAAAGTGAGACTCTGTCTCAAAAAAAAAAAAATCTCAACTTTTAATTTGTAAACTTTCCCAGGATAAGAAAGACACCATTACCCACTTCCTCTGGCTGAGGATTTGCTACGCTATGTAACAAACAAACCCTAAATCTGCTGCTTACTGCCCAAAGGTTTACTCTCCTTATCTGTTGCCCACACGTGGCCAGACCTCTGCTTCACCTTCTCTTTGTTCCAGAACCTTAAAAGAGAACAGAGCCCCTGGCTAAGGGTTACCCCAGAGGGAAAAGGGCAGTGACAGGAGGACAGGGTGGCTCTGCAGCCTCCTGTTGATGTGTGATCTATGGCCGGTGTGCTCGCTTACCATCACTCACGCCCACCCCTGGCTGCTCTAGAGTCACACTCGCACTCACACTCACACTCACACCCTCCGTATGAGGGCTCTGCACACCTGCATCACCGGGCTGGCTCATGTTAAACTCGTTGTTGACCATAGCAATCTGGGAGTCATTGTCATTTAAACAATGTTTCATTCATCCTAGGATGTGTTTGTGTACAGATGTTTTTTAAAAGACGTAAAAGTAATCTAGCCAGATTAGAGAAAAATTAGAAGGTCAGGGAGAAGAGTTCAGATTTAATGATGTAGGAAAGAGGAAATAATAGAGTCTTGTGAGTCAGGAAGGAAAACAGGAGCACCGTGTCCTCACCACAGTGAGGCAGAGGGTGTGCGTTTCTGTCAGGCCGTCCTGGATTACATCCCTTCACCAGCGGTGGCCTGGGGACTCCCGCCCATGAATGAGGATGACACGGCCCACCCTGTAGGGGTGTCTTTCATTCATTGATTCAGCAAATCTCAGGTGTTTCCTACTTTGTACTAGACATTGGTAAACAAACCCAGTTCTGGACCTTGTTGTACTCGCAGGGTAATGACACGCGTAGAAAATGTACAAGGAAAGAAACAAATGGACACTGAACAATTGTGATCAGGGCTCGGAAGGAAGAAGACGAGGGCTGGCAGAGAGCACGATGGGGTGTCTTTATACCAAACTGGCAGGGAATTGCAGGTCTGAAATGGGAACAGTTAATGAGGAATAGAGGAGAAGTTTCCTGGGCGGCTGAGCCCCTCCAGGTCCCTCTGACCTTTGTACTCCTGTGGCATCTAAATGCAAGCACTGTCTCAACCTCCCAAAACATCCTTTCAGCTGGTGTTCAAGCAGCCTGGAAGCTCAGAGGAGTTGGTGACCCCAGGTGCCACCTGCCTCACTGACACCTTATTCCTATGTTCTCAACCCACCCCGTGGTTGCCTGGAGGCATGTTCCCCTGTGCCTCCCGAGTCCTCCAGCGGGATCCAGCCTCAGCTGCCCAGAGTGGCCCCTGCTTCCCTGCACACGGTTTACCGTGTTCCTCCCTGGAGTCCAGCAGGATCCAGCCTCAGCTGCCCAGAGTGGCCCCTGCTTCCCTGCACACGGTTTACTGTGTTCCTTCCCCAAGTCCAGCGGGATCCAGCCTCAGCTGCCCAGAGTTCCTCCCAGAGTCCAGCGGGATCCAGCCTCAGCTGCCCAGAGTTCCTCCCTGGAGTCCAGCAGGATCCAGCCTCAGCTGCCCAGAGTTCCTCCCAGAGTCCAGCGGGATCCAGCCCCAGCTGCCCAGAGTGGCCCCTGCTTCCCTGCACACGGTTTACTGTGTTCCTTCCCCAAGTCCAGCGGGATCCAGCCTCAGCTGCCCAGAGTTCCTCCCTGGAGTCCAGCAGGATCCAGCCTCAGCTGCCCAGAGTTCCTCCCAGAGTCCAGCAGGATCGGGCCTCAGCTGCCCAGAGTTCCTCCCAGAGTCCAGCGGGATCCAGCCCCAGCTGCCCAGAGTGGCCCCTGCTTCCCTGAACATGGTTTACCGTGTCCTCCCCGGAGTCCAGCGGGATCCAGCACACGGTTTACCGCGGTCAACCCCGGTGTCCAGCCGCATCCATCACACGGTTTACCGCGGTCCACCCCGGCGTCCACCGGGATCCAGCACACGGTTTACCGCGGTCCTCCCCGGAGTCCAGCGGGCTCCAGCACACGGTTTACCGTGTCCTCCCCGGAGTCCAGCACACGGTTTACCGCGGTCCTCCCCGGAGTCCAGCGGGATCCAGCACATGGTTTACCGTGTCCTCCCCGGAGTCCAGCACACGGTTTACCATGCTCCTCCCCTCCCTGTCCAGTTCTTTCCAATGGCGTTTCCTGGGTTAACCCCCAGAGGAATTCTGCATCTTCAAATCTTTGTCTCAGGCAAAGCCTGCTGTGGGAAAACCAGCCTGAGACAGAAATCATCTCTAATTATTGAGGATAATATGTAGAAAAAAATGTACTCATTAAATATTTGTTCTCTTTTTCCTCATCTTTGTCCCTTTGAGTCAAAAAGGTGTAATGAAAATGTTTTAGAATGTCATTTCTAGACTTTATTGAAAGTAGGTAACATTAGACTCATAGAGACCCAGGAGGAAACAGACTATTGTTTTAGAAGTGACAGAATGCAGTGAGCACCCACACAGGCCCCAGAGATGCCGGTGACATTCAGTTTAATCGCCAGGTGACGACTCCTCGCTCTTCCTGTACACTCTGGTGGGTACCCAGTTCTGCAGGGTGGCGCACGAGGCCTGCAGTGCTATAAAGATACCCTTGAGTAAGAAAACTTATACACAGTGTTAGGCTACAACATAGGCTGAGAGATTAGTGGTGTTCAGTGAAATTGGTCAGGGCTTCCCAGGCCTCCTCCTGTAATCTATCATTCCTCGTAGGAGGCCCAGGTATACCAGGTAGCAACACTGCAGGGCCTCTGGCGCCCCTTGCACCCTGAAAGCCATTTGTATGTACACACAGCACATAAAAGCTAAGTAAAGATGAGGTGCTTGCTGTTTACACCATTTTCAAGTCCAGTGTTTCTGTCTTCTCTTCCAACTCATTTCCCATCTCTGAACTAGCCTTCAACAGAAAATCTGAAATTTCTATCAGCCCTTGTAAATTTAAAAAATTAATTTCTCATGAAGGCCTACAAAATCTGATCCCTTCACCCTACTCTTGGGCCACCCCTTTTTTCATGCTCCG
The DNA here is from genome assembly GCA_963575145.1 of Galago senegalensis. Taxonomy (NCBI): domain Eukaryota; kingdom Metazoa; phylum Chordata; class Mammalia; order Primates; family Galagidae; genus Galago; species Galago senegalensis. The sequence continues at coordinate 40,280 of CAUYTI010098792.1, read as the reverse complement.
TAGGCTCAAGCTTAGTGGCCATCATTTAGTGCTTTAGACTTTACTGGAAGTAGGTAATGTAACCTGCACACTTGAGTGTCTTTCTGAGTTGTTCTTCATCCTGGAATTTTCCTATTAGCTGCCCACATAGACAGCTCCTTTTTCATTCATTAGGTGTCCACTTAAATGTCACCTTCTCCTTGAGGACGTGTATCAGTCAGTTATTACCATAGCAGGGCTGTGTAACTGCAATAAGATTTCAGGGTGTGCAGTGATGAACACTTACTGAGCCCAAATGTCTGAGGGTTTGTTGGGGCCTGTTGATCAGGGTGGGCTCTGCTGATGCCATTTGGGCTTATTCTGTCTGGAGGTCAGATGGAGGTCAGCTAATCTCAGGGGGCCCTTCTGGTATGAATCTGCTCCCTCTGCAAGGGACCAGTGGGCCCCCCGGACGTGTTCACATCACAGCTCTTACAGGGTTAGTGGGTGACAGTGTGAGCAGAGACACACAAGCATGTCAGTGGAGCCTCAGAACTGGTCTGTCCTTACTTCCTTCTGTTTTGTTGTCCAAAACAAGTCACAGATCAAACTCACCATCACTGGGATGTTCCTTCTAGGGGAATAAGCTGGTGGGAGCAGATGTTTCTGCTCAGTGCACCTGTAGATCTCCTGGTCACTCCAGATCAGAGCTCAAGATTATAGGTGTGAACCACTGCACCTGGCCACAAGATGTGTTTTTAGTGCTTGGAAAATGGAAGCTCTTCATTTGTTCAATGAATAAATGAATGATATATGACTCCAGAGTCAATTTTTTATCCATAAAAAGAGAATAATGATACGTGCCTGACAGATGCACTATGAAGATTAAACAAAACACCTGTCCGATGGGGAATTGTGTCATAGGAAAGATGAACTTTCTGGGGACGTCTCTGAGGATTTCATTCCTGTTTCAGAAATACACTAAGAGGTGATGTTATTGAGTGTTGTTATAGTTCGTAATAATGAGGAACATTTACTGATTCATGCCACCGTGTGCATGAATATTGAAAGGAGTAAGACTTTCAGGTTTCACTTCTTAAGATAACTGTTGGGACGATACCGGGATAAAGAAAAGACAGGAGCCCTCAGCAGAGAAAGGCAGAAACCCATCTGCTCAGAGCCCTCGCTGCATCCTCAGAGCTGCTTCTCAGGCCAGCAGCACCCGAGTCAGCAGCTCCATCCCTGTCTGCTCCACCCTCCTGCAGAGTTTAAGGGATTCGCAGAGGGATGTAGGCAAAGACTACAATGAAAGCTTCACAGAGATCTGTCGTCTCTGCCCGGGTTTCCATCTTCTTTCTGGGGTCAAGGCAAAATTATATGCATGAAGGAAACTGCAGAAGTCTTGATTTTGTTGTTTGAAATTTAGTTAAGATTTCGGAAAGTATACAAAATACTTGAGACCTCTGCGGTGCTGACTGATGAGAAGCCCTCCATGGACCCCAGATGGTGCTGCGTCCCTCTTCCAGGCTGCCGTACAAGGGTGTCCACCTGCCACAGCGCCTCTCAGATGATGCTTGGGTCTGCTTTGGATTTCTGCTCCTCAATAGTAAGCTCTTCTGTGGAGCTCATTCACATTGGATCCCAGAGCCTACACAGACCCGATCACGAGCAGGCCTTAGTCTCAGACCTGGAATTCTGTTTGCCTGTCTGGTTTCTAACAGATCTTCATACCATAACTTTAAAGCTCTGCTTTAAAATTCCCGTGGACGGCAGCACCTGCTGCAGAGATGACCTTTGCTCCTCCTAGGCTGCACCAGTCCATGTTGGTGACCGGCTCATGCTTTCTCAGAAGGCCACCACCTCTGATTTTTATATGGTGGACACCTCCCTGCAAGATGGGACAACAAACCCGTATATATTTTCTGAAGCTTCTGGTGACCTTCAAACTGAAGTGGATTGTTACTTGCTGAGGATGGTGACAGTGTCGTTTTCCCTAAAATAAAAAACTGACTATAGCTATTTTGCCATTTCTTTTGAACCTGTAATTCAATTTAAATATCTACCGTGATTCTTGCTTGAGGTGGTGTTCATCGAAGCTCTTTGCTATGCAGTCCTGCTGTTCATTAGCTCCCAGGGTATCGGCACTAAATAGTCAGTGAATATTAGTAAATATGTCACAAGAACACAGAGACAGCGTTAGCCAGGAGACCGAGTTAAAGTTCTTAGCCAATTCAATGTCTAGTTCAAATCATCCTTGACATTTCAAATCCCCTGAATTTTTCATTTATTCAGTAATTGGAAACCTAAATATGAAACTTCGGTATTGTCAAGAGTGCCCACTGCAGCCTCTGGATCGGAAAGGTTAATTTTAATGAACTTTTAAACACTTGCATTAGAAAATCTCATTTAAATATAATTGAACTGTGAAGCTGGTGGTTGCAGCGCTTGGCATCAGATCGAGCCTGTTTACTGCGCAGTCACAGCTCGAGTGCTGCAGCCACGCTTGTTAAATATCACGGCGTCCACCGAGTCATAAACACTGATTAAAAGCATAACTGAACAAGGTCCTGGCCCCTGGGAGACTGTGGTTTAAGTAGGAACTTAGATCCTAAGGACTTTTAGCATGTACTTTCCACTTCTGAGTAGCTTGTCAGAGGCAGGTCATGGGGGACAAGGGGATCATGGGCCAGGAAAGGTATAGAAAGTGCTAGAAGGAAAGGGCTGCTGTAAGGAGCGCGTGTATGGGATTAGCATCTACCTAGCAGGTGCACAGGGACGGGGGTCTTCTGCGTCCTCACATACAAGTAAGGCACCAGTGAGCAGGCTGTATTTTAAGAATGCTGACTAAAATCCTGGAAAAGAAAATTACCACAAAACTAGAGTTATAACCCAAAGCATGGAGCTTTCAAAAGGCTTTCAATAATGCCTCTGTAAACAGGCTCCTCCAGTGAGTCTATTAAAACAGACTCTAACCCAGAGGCTCAGGCCAGTGTACCCTGGACCAGCAAGGACAGTGGCAGCAATGGGGAAAAAATACATTTTAAAATTTAATTTTCTTTTAGCTACATTATTTTAATTTGTTTAGGGAAGGAGAACCATTAAGGTTGGTGTCCTGGTCCCCATTATAACCAAAAGTCTTTTTGTTCCTTCAGTATTGGCCTTAAAAATGCAATGGTGCCAGTGACTAAGTGCGTTCATTCAGTCCTTACACAGAATAATGAGGCAATGGGCTTCTGAGAGTGTGTGCCTTCCTGACCGGTCTCTCTTCTCTGATGGAGTGGGGTGGTTTGTGTGCCTTGGACCTGCTGTGCGAGGCCGGGCTCCACCTATGTACAAGGGACAAAAGCCAGTCCTCTCGTCTTTAAAAAAAGATGTAACAAGAGCATCTATTTTTCTCAATTTAGGCAGCTGCCTGTTCCCTTCAGTATAGTCATTCAGTGGTGAGTCTGCCTGAAAGTGAACGCACAATATTTATTTTCAACAGAATGGGAATAAGATTACAGATAACAGGAATATAATAACTTATTTTTAAATATATTGTTATATGTTGGAAACTGGAACAATATATATATTTTAGGTTTATAATTTTAGTTGTTATAATAAAACCAATAGCAGAAAGACCTCGTAAGCAGAAGACCTCTCATAAGGAGAGGTCTTTGTTTTCAAGAACTTGTGTTATATTATTAAAAAATCAGCTTCGAGACATTAAAGACAATCATCATTGCCCTTTTATAAAAAATAAGTTAAAATAACAGATTTCTTTTTCCTAATGTGTGGACCTAGGCCATGTTAAATGATATTTAATTGAACTGTAGAATGGCCATTTTCTTATTTCAGTTATGTTCATGATCAGCGCTCAACCTTAGTTATTTGAATTGCAGAGTTGGACTCTGCCTGGGACCTGGCATGAAACTGATTAAAGGGTTTTCAGAATAACTCAGTGCAAAGCTTGCTGTGTATCAGACACTACCCAAAGATCTTTGCTTACAAAATCTACCCACTATTCCTGCTAGTTCCTGGGACTTTCACTGTTATCTGTTACTCTGTCCCTTTGCTAATCCCAGTGCCAAAGTCTAGCCAACCCCTTCCTGCAGGTGTTTTGTAGAACCTGTGAATGGAAGCCTGTGCACAGGGGAGAGCGCTACAGAGGGGCCACCACCTGTCATCAGTTCCCCTGGCTCTCCACACCATCCCCCTTCCCAGGGCTCCTTCTCTGCCACTCCCAGAGACACTGTACTCCTCTGCTTCCACACCAAGAGGACACACTGAGGAATTTTCCCTCTAGGAGGAATCCTGTTACCCACGAAATTTTGTCTAGCCTAATGCATGAGCAATTTCATCAAAATTTTAAAAGTACGAAGCCCTTGTCATCTGCAATATTTCATCCTGAATTTAGTGGAAATACAGAGATAGTCAGGGAGCAAAGCGACTTGTAAAGAAGTTACAGCATAGCTGTTTGGCACGGTCAAATATAAATAACAGCAATTTGTCAGAAAGGGGTATGAGAGGCTAACCGTGTTTACCCTCGTATTCTGAAATTTAAAAAAGAAAGTGATGGTTGAGATAAGAAAAGTGAAAATTCAGAGGAGAAAGATTATATAAAATTGAGATGAATCTCGGGAAAGGCTTCCTGGAAGAGGAAGGTCATCATATGGACATTGAGGGGAGTGGAGAAAACACACCCAGGAAATCAGCAGCCGGGGGTCTCAGCGGAGGGAGCAGCCTGACAAAGGTGATGTGGGGCCGGGCGGAGAAGAGACAGAGTCTCAGGGCCTGTAGGCATGAGGACAGGAAAACCTGCTGAGAGCCCAGGTACGGGCAGCAAATCCATTTTTAACTTGAATACCGAGATAAGAAATCTGGATTTTTTTTTCTTCTGTACACAATGACAGGACTAGAAGGAAGATTTTTTGACATTTTAAAACCATAATTTCTATCTCATTTTTGTAACACACTGGTAATCAGAAAATGACTTCAGTCTAAACACACTGTTTGCTAAGCTTTCTTGGTCTAAGGATGCACATTTTATACAAATAAAGGATTTTGCGTCAAATAAGCATAATCTTTAGCATTTTACCTGTTAGTTATAGATTGTTACTGTAGTTTCTATTTTCTAAAATATCCTTTAGAGCTATCGTTTCATGATGAGTTTTTAGTATCTATGTCTTACTATGTATGACTGTCCTGTTTAAGCAGATCTTAAAATTATTTTGGCCTTTTCACTCCCCTTTGTAAATTCTTGAAGCACTGTACTAACTAATAATGAGAACAGACTCCCAAACACAGCAGGCCCTGCCTGAGTGTGGCCTGGGCTGAGGTCCTCGCCACTCCACTGATCAGCAGAGACTCCCTGGAGTCTTGGCTTACATATTAGTAATTATACAGAGAATCTTGGATTTCATAGATACAGACATAAAGGCTTTACATTGAATATTCAACTGAATAATTTTACAGTAATTTTCTTTTTTATTTCCCATATCAACCATGGGGTAATTTAATTATACAATGCAATCTGTAACCCAAAAGCAATGTGTATACCTGCATTAATCTCATGGAAGTCACTTTTCTAAAGTAATTTTCATTATTACAAACACATATGGTTTTTGTGGGCTCAGTTATTTTACCTATAATGCACTAAGCTGTGACTATGCATGTACGCAGTAACTTTACTTTGTTTTAATGATCACTGGGAATGACCAGGTCAGTGTTTAATCGGTGAGAATATAAAACTTTATTCCTTTAGAATAATTACAGTGGAAGGTAACACTGAACCGTAAGAATCTAAATTATGCAATGTTTTAAAAGAAAACATAATTTTCAGAACAGGGGAAAATACAGTTCATATTTATTATTTAGTTATTTGAAATAAAACAGGCAGGAAGAGAAGGCATTATAGGGAGCATTTTTGTCTAGATATTGAAGTGTTGCTTTAAGATAGTCTCAGACAGCAGGAGCTGTGTCCCACTTTGAACTTGACCCACGCTCAAATGTTTAGAGGGTTTGATGTTGTGGGATTTTTCTGATAACAGGTAGAAAAGCATCCAATTGAGCTCTACACATTCCATTCTTGCTTATTATGTTCATTTAGATGCATTTGTCAATTTATAAATGCAGTTAATTAAAATTTTTTAAATTTTCTTTTTTTTTTAAAGGAGCCCGCTACATGAAAAAAATGCAAGTCACAGTGGTCACAGCCTAGAAGCCTGCAGAGACAGGAATAACTAGCAAGTAGATACCACGTTATTTTACTGTGCTTAAGTGTATAGAATTCAGTAGTGTGCTGGGGATTTGACTCTATAATGACCAAAGAGTTTTGTAATTTTAAATTTATACCTAGTAGTATTTTGTGTTAACTTAAATCACAAAAATAATTAGGAAGAAAAATGGTAACTATACATTTCAGTAAATGTAATTTCTTTCAATAACAATGAAATTATTTTTTGTAAGAAACATGAGTTTAAATATTGTATCTTCACTCAGATCTTGTGGGGGGGGGCTAATTTAACATATATTCCTTTATAAAAGAGCAGGTGAATCTCCCCAGGCCTCATGACATATTTATCCTCTATGTAAATACATTAATTGCTCTCAAAAGGCATTAATAGACATTATTTTATAATCATGCTTTTAAAGAGTGAGATTGCCTTCACTTTTGAAGGTTACATTTCAGAAATTCAAGGTGATATCAAATGAAATCCAGGAACAAAGCGGGAGCTTTCCATTTATTAGTATTCCCTGACATTTTCAAGAAATGAAACAGGAGGTTCAGTGATAAAATCATGCAATGCTTGGATCAATGGATAAAAAGGAACTTAAGAATGTGAGGAAGGTAAATAAGATTATTTAAATGACAAGAAGACTCTTTGAAAATTACATTGCTCCATATTAAAATGGTCAGAGTTCATTCTTTCTCCTCAAATGTACCTTGAAGATTGTAATAGAATTAGAGAAATGTTAAAACAGGATTTTAGAAAGTATTTGTATCAAATATTTCATTGGTATCAAGAAGGGAGCTGAGTTTGCACTTATAACCTAGCTTGACATGTTTCAGTTACATATATATCTACATAGGTATATGGATGTAGGTATATAAATATTTTTCCCCAAGATAAAACTTAATGTTGTTAATTCTTAATTTAGAAAGTGTTTTTTAATGGTAATGATGATTAAAATCTGTTTGCAAGCAGAAATGTATAAAAAAGATGGCAGTCTCCACAATCAAAATATTTTAGAAACTGTGCACAAATGTTTAATATTTAAAATTCTATGGTAGGAGAATTTCTATACCTGTAGAAAATGTGCAATGTTATATTTCACTGGCTTAAAAACACAGATTCCTAACGGATCCTATAAACCCACAGAAGCGTCTTCCTTTTTGGCCTTCACTGGAGGCTTTGTGAGTGGCAAGTTATGAATGATAAATACTTCCCAGATAAACTCTATCAAATATTTATACGAGTGGAGGCACATATTCTGGCAAGATGAATACTAAGCGCTAACTCAGTAAAGATGAAACACATTTGTATAATGTAAATTATTAGCCCCTAACGGATTCAGTTTGTGCAGTCAGACTTTTTATCGTTGATTGTCATAAGGTGGCAGAAGCCGGCACCAGGAGGGGGTGCAAAGGCAGGAAACACCTTCAAAACTGAAGCCTTTTCTAATCACTCGTTAAGCTAACTTCATACTGAAAGAGAAAATTGTAAAAATGTGTTTACAAATACCTTGGTAATAGCATCAGTTTTAGTTCAGAAGGAAATTAAGAAAGCCATCATTTAAAAAGTATTGAAGAGAAAAACACAATTAAACTCAGGTGGATGAGGGGGGAGTAGAGAGGGGGATGGAGGAAGGGGGGATTGGTGAGATCTCACCTCACGGACACAATGCAGGGGTACGTGGCCCACCTCCTGGGGGAAGCGCTTGACTACAACTTGGACTTTACCTAACAAATGCAAGCAGTGTGACCTAGTCACTTGTATGCTCATATTAATATGAAGTTTTTAAAAAACCTAAAAAATATATTTTAAAAGGGAACCATCAGACATAAGGAATTCTTAGTTAGTCAGTCAGTCAGTCAATGGTACTGCAGAACTTAAAAGCAGTTAACTTAAAAGGGCAGATATTTGCTAGCAGTATGAGACTAGACTGTTGCGAGAGAGTTTGGTGCGGGGAGACCAGAAAACTGATACTTGCAGAAACCCAGGCACACCACCGCGGTCATGGTGGAGACAGACAGGAAGATCTTAGTTTGAAAGAAATGCCTCCTTCACCAGGGTCCTCAGGAACGTGGTTTGGGTGGATAGGGATCCCATCATTGAAGACCTGGAACCATAAACAATGACAGCTAACATCCACTGGAGGATGTTAAATGCTGGGAGGAGGCCAAGGCAGGAGCTTGAAGAGGAATCCATGCACTTCCAGAAGAGCAGGGCGGGGATGATCTCAGGGGTGGCCGAAAGGCAGAGCGCAGCTCCGGGCTTGGCGGACAGGTGGGCTGATTTGTCTGAATAGGGACAGTGGTGGCAGCGGTTGAAGATTACAGACTCAGACAAGAAAACATGCACACAGTGAAAGGGGACACTCCACAGGTAGAATTCTGAGGACCATTAACCATTCCATCACCTAAATTCTGTTCGAAGGAAGAGAGGAATCAGCCACAGAAACTGAACGATAGTCAAAAATAAGAGGAAAACTGGCTTCCAGTGTCTTATTAGTTTTGTTTTAAAAATAAACCAAAGAAGTAGAGAAATTCAAAGAGTACAGGGGTGTTAAATGCTCCTGAAATGTCACAGGGTTGTCCAACTCTTTTCTTTTCTGCTGTACATTGCAAAAATAAGGCTCATCCTGGGACACACGTTAAATACACAGACACGAGCAAAAGCCGATGAGCAGAGGAACAGGTTCTTGTAACTTTGGGGGATATTTACACCACAAATAAGCCAAACAGTCTTCCAATGATCAGTATATGGCCCATGGGCTATGGGTTGGACACACCTGGGAGGAGAATGAGGGAGAAGAAGGTTTTGTCATCATTAGTGGGGAACCCCAATGCAGCCAGTTCAAGTTGGGGCACCAGATGCTGTTCTGAATCAATTTCATCATAGTGTCTTTATTTTTAACCATCTTATGCTAATCCCAATGATAGATTTTTGTTTTTCAGATTGTATATAGATAATTCCATTTTTTTAAAACTAGATTTACTTATTGTCAAAATATCATTCAGAATATCATAATTAAAAGCACCTTAAGATTTCCCATAATTTGAATATCAAAGTCAATTTAATGTACATTAAGGAAATGTTACCCTTGAGTAATCTTACCAAATATGCATGACCTGTTATTCCATTTAGTAATCTCATAAAAAGTTTCTCATATTAGACTGACAAATAAGCTCAATCAGTACTCAGCACATAGTAGGCCCCGATAAGTAACTCATGAGCAAATGAATGAAAGAATCACCGTTTTCCTGTCTTTGAATCATTCCCACTTTCAAGTTTTTTCTGAGTACCGCTGTATCTTCTGCTTACCAAAAAACACTTAAAATAATCTATGCTCAAACCCTTAAATAAACAAATAGGACTAGTATATTAACAAGATGAGGTAAGACTTCTATGTGAGGTTTCCTGCCTGATTTCTGTTGGTCTTGTTTTTAGTTGTCCTGCCCTGGCAACATAGACTTAATTTTCATAGTCGTAATCAGGGCCAGATAGCCACCAAATCATTTTCAACTTTTTGTTCAGAAAGAGATTACTCTTAAATCTTTGTACTGCTATCGTTTCTGTTCTGTCCACAATAAAAATAAAATGATTTCATTGTTTTATTTTAGGTTCTGTACATAATTCATGCCCATTATAAAAAATTCAAACGGTACATAAAAGTTTGATGAAAAATGTAAAAAATCACTTGGAAAAATGATAACGAAAATTAATATTTACATCCCTTCGGGACCGACCACTTTATCATTATCTCTAATGATGCTTTTTTTCTTAAGATCACTTCTTCTGTTTTTTAGTCCAAATACTCTGGCTTTCCTTTGCTTAACATTTGGCATAATTTTTTCTCTTTTCACATCCTGCTTGCTCTTATATCTCTGGTCTCTCTTGTGAACACCATATAGTAGCCTTTATTTTCAAAAATGCTAATCTGATAATATTGATCTTCACTTGATATAGCTAATTTGTATTTAATTAAATACATATACAAGTGGGTCTTATCCACCAAGTTACTCTTCGTTGACAGTTAACTCACCTACTTCCGCTCCTTTGTTTCTCCCCTGCCACTTTCTTTGGAAGTTTGGGGTTAATTAGATACTTCTTGTCTCATTCTTTCTCTTAACTTATAAACACGTTCTTTTACTGATCTCATAGTGGTCACGTCAGAGATTTCAACATTCTTCCTGGATTCATTACATTCTGACCCCAGTAGTTACTTTTCGCAATTCCCTGATACTGCCAGCATCTCAGGAAAACCTGAGCTCCATCTTTTGGCATAATTATTGTGACGGAGTTTTCTACAGCTACCTCAGGCCTCACTGAGTACCGTCCTGTTACTCTCTGTACACTGATGTCCATGAATTTCACGTTTATCTATTAATCTTCTCCCTTGTCCTTCACTGCTTCCTGCATCTCTGGGCTTCCTCCAGGCGACTTTCCTTATGTCTGAAGGAGTCTCTTTCGCATTTCTTTTAGTTTCAGTCTCATAGAAGTAAATTTTCTCAGTTTTTATTTCTCTGAAGATTCAGTATTTTGTCTTCATTTCTTGGCTTTAGTTTTGCTGGTTATAGAATTTCTTTCGGCACTAAAGACGTCTCTCAATGTCTTCGAGCGTTCGACTTTTCTGGTGGGAAGAAAGTCATCGTCAACCTTGTTGCTCCTTTGACGAGTATTGGATTGATTGTTACAATGATCCTTAAATCTTTTTGCAGTTATATTTTCTACTTGTGATGAATTGCAGTAACATGAAATTTACCATCTTAACCATTTTTAAGTGTGTAGTTCAGCGGCGTTAAGTACATTCACGCTGTTTAGCGGCCGTCACCACCGTCGAGCTCCAGACACTTCATCTTGCAAAACTGAAACTGTACACCCATTAAACAAGAACACCCCATCTTCCTTCCCCACTTATGCCCTGGCAGCCACTATTCTCCTCTCTGTCTCTGTGAATCTGATGACTCTCTGTGCTCCACGTAAGTGGAATCATGTTAGTAATCCTTTGTAATTAGCTTACTTCACTTAGCGTAATGGCTTTGGGAAGTATCCGTATTATAGCATGTATCAGAATTTCCATTCTTTTTATAGCTGAATAATAATCCGTGGTAGGTATATTATGTGTTTAGTTTATCTGTTCACCAGCTGATAGACACTTGGGGTGTTTCCAGCTTTCTGCTATTGTGAATAATTCTGCTCTATGAACATGAGCGCACAGGTAGTTCCCAGATCCTTGCTTTCAGCTCTTCTGGGTGTACGCGCAGAAATGCAATTGCTGGATCCTACGGAAATCCCACTTTTAGTTGTGTGAAGAAGCTTTATGCTGCTTGGTCTGACAGCTGCACCATTTTGCATTCCCACCGACAGTGTACAAGGGTTCTAATTATTCCCTATCCTTTCTAATGCTCATTATTTTCTCTATTTTGGATTTTGGGGTTTTTATAAATAGTGCCCATCTTAGTGGGTATAAGGTGGCATACCGATGTGTTGGTCTTGCCATCCCAGGAGTGGCAGGGGCAGAAGGAACACACACAGAAGGTGGCCTGTGTAATTCAGGACTTAGCTGTCCTGCCCTCAGGCCGTTCCCAAGCGTGTACCCTGCTGAGAGCACAGCAGTCATCCTGTTTGAGAGACAAAGAAAGAATTTAAATAATATTCTCTGCAAAGAATAACCTAAAACTGAAAATCATTTTCCCAGGATAAAAGTGCCATTTGTATGGGAGAAATTCAAAATCTAAAAACTGAAATTATTGACAATATTCTTGAGATCAGGATGGGCACCAAAATGCCAACGTGCACCTGAGGTGCCTAAATGTCGCCAGTATTGTGAAAGGAAATAAAGTTACAGGAATTCGGGTGAGCCTCAGAACAGTCAGCACTGCAGAGGGAAGCTGGAGGCAAGCACCAAGTGGGACGCTGTGCTGGACTCTCAGGCCACGATGGGCGGAGAGAGAGACACTCACTGCCAGCCGCACACCCCAGGCTGCTGGCCAGATCGTTCCGCCGTGGGGAGCTCTGCATAAGCCAGCCACGCAGCTTCTGGCAAACAAATCTCTGATGCTGCTGCTGTCTTTCTGAATATATTCCTAAGGTATCTGTGATGGACCAAGGGCCCAAACCCCACGTGGCCTGGAGAGCACTATGTAGCTGGGATTGAGGAACCGAGTAGAGTTGTTTACCCTGTATGTGGGTCCGTAAACCTAGGGAGGTAAGGAAGGGCAGAAGACAGGGACATTTGCATTAAGCAAGTAATTTCTATGTAGTCCAGATACATTTTCATATGTGTGTGTATATATATGTGTGCACATACTCACAGTTTTCATATGTATATATATACACGTACACACAGGTTTTGTATGTATATATGTACACGTACTCACAGTTTCATATGTGTGTATATATATATGTATACAGACACACACCCCTACACACCCAGGTTTCATACGTATGTAAATACACGTACACACAGTTTCCTTACTTGGTCCTGATGCTACCTTTATAAGAAGGATGCGTTAGTTCGCCACTGCAGTTACTAAATGGATAATCACATTACAGTCTATTTCTGTATGACTCCAAGGACCGTTCTATTTCTACTGCATTACCAGGAGGAAGGAGTTTGCCTGAGAGAAATTGGATGGAGAGAAATCATAAAATTTTATCACCGTAGTAAAACTCTACATAGTCATAGGTTTATTAAACAGTAATGCAAAGATTCCTTCTTAAAATAACAACAATGCGACATGGCAGGAGTATCACTGATGCCATTACATGTGGCACCTCTGCCACCAGAGCACAGCACAGACCCCTCTGGTGCAGATCCTGGCAGGAGTCGGGAAGAATGGCATCCAGGCGCGGCACCAAGTGGGTTTCTGAAACACGGGGCAGAGCTCTGGACTAGAGATGTGCGTTCAGGAGGGTGTAGCATGAAGACGGGAACTGGAAGCCGTCTTTCTGAGGCATGTGTGGGGAGTGCGCCATGTGAGTGAGTGTGTGGTGTGAATGAGACTGGCTGAGCAAAGTGTAAAGCAAGGTAAGAAGAGAATTGTGAGCAAAACTTGGATGAAAAGTTCTAAAAATTTAGAGGGGCAGGAAAAAGGGCAGGGTAAACTGAGTTCACAGGAGCAAAAGAAATAAAAAGAGGCCAGGGTGGTGGCTCATACCTATAGTCCCAGCACTTGTGCTAAGGGGTTGGAGACCAGCCTGAGCAAGGGTGAGACCCTGTCTCTACTACAACAGAAAAACTAGCCTGGCATCATGGTGGGTGCCAGTGGTCCCAGCTACTCAGAAGAGGATCACTTGAGCCCGAGAGTTTGAGGTTGCTGTGAGCTACAATGATGCCACAGCACTCTACCCAGGGTGACAGTGTGAGACTCTGTCTCAAAGAAAGGAAGGAAGAGAGGGAGGGGAAGGGGAAAGGAAAGGAGTTACTAAGGCAAAGTGGACAACAGAGTTAAAAGCCGCAAAGGAACTTAAGGTTCATAAAATCTGGAGATGAAGGTATTTTAGGGACCTACAGGAGAGCATCTTAACCACACAGGCCAAGCAGATGAGTGCATCTTAGGCTGGACTCCTGACAAACAGACTCCCAAGTAGAGATTTGTGTGCAGGAGGATTACTGGGTAGCATTGGGTAGAAAGAGAAATTAAAATCAGGTGGCAAAAAGATCAGAAGAAGAACCTCACAGTGGCACTGAAGCTGGGAAAGCCAAGGTGAGGAGGCAGGTGGGCAAGCAGGGCAGCAGAGGTGTGTGTCCCCGGTGAGGTAACTCCCATCAGGAAAGGGCACACTCAGAGGGCAACGCAGTAGCGGCCAGTCAGCCAGCCGTGGACCTCCAGCAGCTGGGAGAATGAACGGCTCCATCCTGTAGGGATCTGGGCTGGTCAGCACTCCCAGCACCCAGAAGAGTAGAGAAAATTAATGGAAAGACTAGGCTTGCATTTCAAATCCTTTACTGTAAGCGATTTTATTACTGCAGCCCTCATTCTCTTCCAGATTCTTCCCCACCACTGTCTTCTACCCACCCTAACTCCATTTCCTTCTTAGATGCTTTATTTAATTCTCTGCCCTCCAACAAGTAGATATTTTATTTTAGCTGTTCCATTGAGTTGCGACTCTCAGTCAATCAGTACCATAGGGGACAGTGTAAGTCTGAGCCGCTTCCAGTAACGGTCCCCATTAATACTCATTATGGGAAAAAATAACCATATTTTACAGAACTACTATTCCTCAATTAATTACCATTCGAACGGAGGCTAAGTTAAGGAATTTAGAAATTACACAGCAAACTTGAGGTATCATTTCAAGGCTCTGACTGAATTGGAGAGTGGTTTTACAGATTTGATGCGGAACTTTTACGTTCCCTTGGAAGAGGATATTAAATAAACAGGCTGCAACTATTAATATAAAATTCTACCGTAATCTCATATTAACAAATGTAGAAAAAGGTTAAATAAGATCTGGCAGCTCTGAGTGTGAGAATGGTGTAGAGTAGTTCCCAGGAGGGGTCTGCATCCACACGCGCGTGTACCGTCCTGACACCCATTTTTATCACACTGTATTTTCATGTCCCTGCAGCTGCTTAATACGATACCACTGTCTCTGCAAGTCACCTGGGACGTGTACTCACTGGCAGTTTTATTACTTTTTTCAGACTGTATTGTACAATATTTTTATTTATCTTTTAAAATTATTTATAGAACAGCTTGATATTTAAGATGTCTTGGTGACAAATTTTTTGAAAATGTGAATGTCTACCATATTAAATACTTATTTAAGCAAAAACGATCCCAAGTCCCCCTCAAAAAAAAATCATGTAACAGTTTTATTGAAATCTAACTAGAAGCTGTTTTGAAAAAGGCCCATTTGTTCTTGCTTTGAATATACCATATGAACACCAAAAAGGAAAGAAAAAAGAAATCAGTCCCATCTGTCAAATTGCCTGGAGAATGCATTTAACAAGAAATGCAGCTACATTAAAGGCCATGAAATATGCAACAAGGGAAGAAGGACAAAGCCATCGGCAGTTCCCCGGCCCCCACTGTGCAGGTAGGTGCTCCTGTGAACAGGACAGATTGGGTCCTCTTTGCTACATCAAAATCACTGCCATGCCGGAGAGTGAGAGATTGAAGAGAGGAGAGTGGACTATAAATTCCAGCTCCTTCCATGACCATCAGCCAAGGAGATGTAAAAATTAATTACCTTTTCTTTCATTTTAAGGAATCAGATCAACTTTTCTTGTTAGGAAACAAAGAAAAACGTATTTACAATCAAGAAATGTTAATTCCACTAATATTATTACCAATTTGGCAAATGAAAGAAATTTTGCAGCTGAACCCAAGGGAAGAGGAAGAAGTTGCTAACCTGCGCGCCTATGAGCTGGCTAATGGCGATAGTATAATAAACTCACTGTTGTTTTACACAAATGTAAAGAAAGTGCAAGAGAACAGGGCTCATTTGGAGGATGCTAACGGAAAATAAACTGTTGTTAATGTTGCCGACTGAACAAAGAGACACTGCAGAGCTCTTCAGACACCCCGTGCAAAGGGAGATTTTCATTTGGATTGTACTTTTGAAAGGTGTTCCCTTTGCTGTCAACTAAGAAATTGAAACCACATTATCTGGGACAAAATGTTCAGTATCAAATTTATTGAAAGTGGTCTCCATCTGTGAATGTTAGCAGATCTATTCAAGGGTTCTCTATCATGCACTCTGAATTCAGGGTAATCACATCAGATGTCCTGAGCTATTTATAAGCACTTATAAAGCGGCAGCTACACTATTAAGAGATCCTAATTATTAGTACTAAGAAGTTATTTGGTGCCTCCAAGTAAACTGTGAAATGGGCCCCAGCAGGGAGGGGTGGGGAGTGTCTGTGTGAGGAACATAACATACCATGATCTCTACCTGGGAAAATCAAATATTTTCACCTAGCTGCTGGTAACCTCACATTCACCTGAAATAAATTTACTGAAAAGAAAAGAAAAGAAAACGTCCTCTCGATTGTATCTCTGTTTTCTCACTTCATGGTGTAAAAAAAAAATGATGTATTTCTAACTAATTAAACAAAAACACTAGACAAAGTATTTTACTTTATTTCCTTTATACAAATGGAACCATTCTTCACACCATTTCGTTCCTCAAAAATGTAATAAAATAGAAAAACAGTTTCTCAATAAAAAAGTATTGCAAGTTACAAAAATAATTTCAGTTTAGTGGCAGTAATTATTGTCTAATTTTAGAAATACTGAATTTCTTTAAAAAGGTTTGGCACATAAGTTTAAAATAAAGAACTAAGTATTTTTTTTTAAATAAGGGAAACAGTCAACACTATGGCAAATAAACAGATGTCTTAATGATTGTTTATGGATTTAAAGCAACGGTTCTCAGCCTGTGGGTCATGACCCACAAGAACTGTACTAAGGGGCTGTGGCATTAAGTAGGTTGAGAACCACTGTTTAAGGAGTCGGGTAATATCACACAATCTAGTGAACATGGAAAACATCTATACACATATGTATCTAATTATTCAGAGGCTGCTGCATACAATTATGACTCATATGTGCAATCTCTGAGAAATACTAAAAGTTCTGGTCAAGTAAAAAAAAAGTATACATGAAACCTTAGAAATAAAGGGTTTAGATATCTTGCCCATACCCAAGGACTATAAAACAGCAATTTTCTTAAGACTTATATGTTAATTTTCTGTTGTGAGAGAGTGAAATAAATATTGTTTCAAATGGACAGACAGAAACAGATATCTGGAGAGAAATTAAATGTAATAACGGGGCCCCCAGTGCAGGAAATACAGAGAATTCTGCAATGCTCCATTGGCCTCAATATGCACTTACAATATCTTGACTTTATGAAGACTTGGTTCTATGTTTTTCTTTAATGAGCAGAAATAGTTTTCCTTGATCTAAAATTCAAATGTGAATACGTAAGGGGCTACAACCAACATTCTCCTTTGAGGGTAGATATTTGCCCTCAAACTAAAAGTATTAAAATATACTTTTGTAAAGTAAACCATTTTAACACCTTAGATATAAATCACGTTTATTAAGGTTCATAGGGACTCCATTCATTTCTGAGAAATCAGCACCTGATTCGGAGGCCCTGCGTTAGTCGAATGGGGAGGGGAAATCTAATTCCAGGGGGAGGTTTCAGGGTAGGAAGAGCTCCTGATGGCTTTCTGTAGAAAAAATAATTCAAGAAAAAAAAAAAAACATGGAACATGTATTTTCTTATTTCTTTAAGACATTATAAAGTTAGAAAATCTGAGAAATGAGAAACAGTGTGATTTGACTCAGATCATGTGGCTCTTCAGTGGCAGAAGTGGAACTAGAATTCAGCTCTCTTGACTCTTAATCCAAAGCCCTTTAATGGAATTCTGGCAAGATCCCTGATGATACTTGATGTTCCCTGTTAGACGTGCAATTAAGCCCATAATTGCTCCTTGTTCCACTTCTCTGTGAACATGACTTTCTTCAGATTCTATGAAATGGCACATTATTCACTCAGGGACAGAGAAGGGAGTGTAAAATTAAGTCAGTGAAGTAATTTTATTTAAGTTGTCCAGGACACCAGGATAATAACATGATTTGATTACTTGCTGTTTTCAACTCCTGTTTTCTTATTTGCATTACTCGAGTACCTAATTCATTTGTGTTAGTTACAAGTGACTTCCAGTTTCTGAAGAATGATACAAAATTTTGCTGCAAATTGTAGCCTCCTCTGCTATAATTTCAGATTTCCCCTGAAGTGTGATGTTTTATGTCAAGCCCAGCATTGCTCTTCTTTAAACTAGCAAGCCACTCCCTCCTAGCTCTAAAATCTCTTCCACTTGTTCCTCTACACTGCACCTGATTTTATGCAGAGAAACAGGGCCGTTGCTGGAAATGTCATTTTGTTCAGAGGCAATTGGTGTTACTGTCTCTGATTTATGCATCTGTGTGTGAAGGTTTCCATCCCAGAAATTATTCATCATGTTTTATTATTATTGTTTTTTTAATTTGCTTTTTATTTCAAATTAATATAAGGGTACAATTTTTAGGTTACATTGTTCTCAGTTCCAGGGTAAAGTTCCACCTGTAAGGAGTCCCTCACCCCAGGGCATGTTACACACCCTCACAATGTGCACATTAGGTGACATCCGGCCTCCTGCCCTCCCTCCTTCTGCCACACCTCCTCCCCCACTCTAGACTATATTTGTGTTTTCTTGGTCTCATGAGCATGTTATTGTTTATATATTGATTTCATATTAGTATGGAGTACCTTGGGTATTTATTTTTCCATTCCTGGGATACTTTACTAAGAAGAATGTATTTCAACTCCATCCAGGTAAATGTAAAAGATGTGACGTCTCCATCATTTTCAATGGCTAAATAGTATTCCATGGTTTGTTGAATATACCACAGTTTGTTGATTAATTCATGGGTTGATGGGCACTTAGGCTGCTTCCACGACTTGACAACTGAATTGAGCTGCAGTAAACACTCTGGGGCAAATGTCTTTGCAGTAAAATGATTTTTGTTCTTCTGGGTAGATACCTAGTAATGGGATTGCAGGGTCAAATGGAAGGTCTACTTTTAGACCTTTGAGGATTCTCCATACTTCTCTCCAAAAAGGCTGCATTAGTTTGAAATCCCACCAGCAGTGTAGAAGCATTCCCTTCTCTCCACGTCCACCCAAGCATCTGGTGTTTTGTGACTTTGTGATGTGGGCTGATCTTGCTGGGTTAGGTGTATCTTAGAGTGGTTTTGCTTTGCATTTCTCTGATGATTAAAGATGATGAGCACTTTTTCATGTGTTGGCTATTTGTCTGTCATCCTTGGGGAAGTTTCTGTTCAAATCTTTTGCGTACTCACAGAGCAGGTTGTTTGTGGTGGCACCAGTTTCTTGTTATTGATGATGGTACTTATCCACCACCAAGCAACTCAGCTAGGGTTGGTGTCTCCTAGCTAACCCTATGGTGGTTTCTATGGGATTGTAAGTGAGAGTTTCAGTTGATGAGACGGTGCTCTTATTTGTAACAAGAAACATTGCAAAAGTGGGAGCTTCACATAAAATGGCATAAAGAGCACGGGATTAAAGCTGGAGTGTCACATATATTTATCTAGAATCCAGGCTCTTAACAATTTTTTTAAGGCAGACATGAAACAAAGTTTATTGCCAAAGAGAAAGATAAGTTTACAGGGTAAGAGCAAGGTGTAGACTTATAGGGCAAGATAAGTCCACCATAGACTGAGAAGGGCACCCATTGTCACGGCAGAGAAAAGGCAAATTGGCAGGGTTGCAGCGGGAGGTCTTCTCTACACTGCCTGGGTCAGCCTGCCTGTGGTTCAGAGGCCACCTTGGAACCAGAGTCCTACTGCTCATGGGGACCTTGGATGCGCCTCTCTGAGAGTCCATGGGTGTGGACCACATCCCAGTCAGCATTAAGCTGTTCTAGGTCACCATCAAGATTTACTGCACCTGCTGCCAGGCCAAGAAGTCTCCTGCATCCTCGTGCAGTTGGCACTAAGTTCCAGTTGGGTGATTGGTAGGATGTTCCCTACTCCCCGGTGTGAGCAATCACTGGGAAGAACTAAGGTGGGAGGCATAGAGACAGAGGCCTGCCCGTGTTCTTGTTCTTCTTCTCGGGAGAGCCTGGTTGGTAACTAACTTCCTAACAGGTGCCCACTCTGTTCTAGAGGCCCGAATCGTTGGCTCGGGGGTGTCAATTCATCTGGCTGCTTCCTGTTGAAAGGGGTCAAAGATATCTATTAGGGGAGCCTCTGACAGGCCCTCTGGGGTCTTTCCAGGACACTTTGGCACACGTCCTCATCAGATGGTTGTCCTTGCAGGTGCTAGGAGGAGGAGATAGGCGTGGGGCTGGTGGAAAGTGTAGGACCATTTGCAGCTTGATGGCTTCTAAATGGGATAAAATAAATTTAGTTAGAAAATTGCATGAGGATAGGTGCCAAGAATTCCCAGGATGAAAAGTAACAGGGTAACCCAGGGAATTACTTCAGACATCTGCCCAGGCCTCGGTATCTCTCCTTCTGTCTGGAGATGAGAGGCAGCCTCTTGGGTGGCACTGATGCTGTCCTGGCCTGTCCGGACCTGGTCACTAGAAGCAGCACTCTTCCTGTGGTTTATCTTACAAGGGTACAAGTGAATCTTTCTATGAGTAGAATATGAACGTTTTAACATAATAACTAAGAAAATGACATGTTAACCAGTTTGATGGAAGGGTTTTGGATTGTGTGTGAAAACCCCACACTGTACCCCAGAAGTGCATTAATGTACACAGTTACCATTCAATAAAAAAAAAGAATAAGCAAGTGTTCCCTTCGGCAGCAGTCAGAAAATGAACGGTCTGACAGTTTAATTACTTCTTATTTATTTTAATTTTGTTATTAAGCAAAACACAGTAGTTGTTTAAAAGTTATAAAACTTCAACAGAATTCAAAGTGTCCCTAAGCCAGCAGGGATAACGTCTACGAAACTTCAGTAACCTCTGGGTGCGGTGGTTCAGGCCTCTACTCCCAGCACTTTGGGAGGCCGAGGTGGGAGGATCCATGGAAGCCAGTAGTTTAAAACCAGCCTGGGCCACATGGCAAGACCCCATCTCTATAAAAAATAATAAAAAATTAGCTAGGCATGGTAGCATGTAACTATAGTGCCAGCTTCTTGGGAGGCTAATGCAGGGGGATCACTTGAGCCCCAGAATTCAAGGCTCCAGGGAGCTATGATCAGGCTATGGCACTCTAGTCTGGATCACATAGTGAAACTCTGTCCCAAAAGAAAAAAAAAAAGAAAAACATTTAAGTACCTCTTTCCAAACACATTTACACACGTGTGTAACATACCATGAGAAGAGGTAATTCTGAATATGGTGAGCTTTTTGTGTTCTTGGTGATATATGGTAAAGTTTTTATCATTAAATATAATCAATTTTGAATTAGAGATACTGATACAGTGTATGGATTTTACCTGAATATTATTTCTGAATGAAAGAGAGCGATATGAGCCCGGGTGTTCGTAAAACGTCATCTCCGTGACGGCACATTATTCATTGTAAGTCTGTTCTGTACCTGTTTATCCCGTACTCCCCGGCTACATTTTAAGCTCTTCTAAGTGTTTTTTTCTTTTATAAGCAATCATTCCTGACTTTTTACATATTTAGTTCCAGGTAGATTTTAAATTGTAGAATTACTGTTACAGAACAATATCTAAGTAACAGTTTTGAACTCTTTGCTTCCTATTCTTTTATTTCCTTTCCTGTTAATAATTTGATTTTTTTTTTTTTTGCAGTTTTTGGCCGGGGCTGGGTTTGAACCCGCCACCTCCAGCATATGGGGCCAGCACCCTACTCCTTTGAGCTACAGGTGTTGCCCTTGATAATTTGATTGTATGTGAAATACTTTTTATGTTAGCTTTAATGTCCTGTGGACAAAATAACTGATAATTTATTTAAGTGATGTGCACAGTGTGCTTCCAATAATAATATACAAAAAATCATGACACCATGAAAATGTTTTCTACATTTTCAGAACTTTCTTTACCTCTATAAAAGTATTGAAAATAGAAAAAGGAGTACCCTTTACCTAGATTCTTTATATTCTTTTTCTTTTTTTTTTTTTTTTTTTTTTTTTTTGAGATAGAGTCTCACTTTGTAGCCCTGGGTAGAGTGCCATGGCATCCCAGCTCACAGCAACCTCAAACTCTTGGGCTTATGTGATTCTCTTGCCTCAACCTCCCAAATAGCTGGGACTACAGGCACCATCATAATGCCCGGTTATTTTTAGAGATGAGGTCTCGCTCTGGCTCAGGCTGGTCTTGAACCTGTGAGCTCAGGCAATCCACCCCTTCAGCCTCCCAGAGTGCTAGGAATGCTAGGATATCCACAAACCATTGCCAGCCCAAGATAATTACGGTAGTTTCTCCATGCCATTCACTATATAGTCCATATTCAGATTTCTCCAGTTGTCTCCCAAATGAGTTTTACCCTACTCTGTCTGTAGCACAATCAGCAGACACTCATCGCATCCGGCCACTTCGTCCCTTGTTCTCTCAACCTACTTTCTCTGAGTTTCTTTAGCACATTTTCTTCCCATAATATGAACTGTTTAAAAACTCTTGGCCAGTCATGTGTTAAAAGCTCCCATCTACTGGGTTTGTTAATCATTTCCTCATTCTTATATAAGTTGCCCCTTCAGGCAAGACTGTTGGGTTGTTCATGCTGTCCACTTCTCATTCTATCAATCTGTCCTACAATCGGTGACGCTAAGCTTGACCACTTAACTGAAGTGGTGCTAAATACTCCCTTGTACATCATAAATAATTATAATAGATAAGCACATACTGTGTGGGTTATGCAAGTATGTGATATCCTGACTCCTGACAACTGGTTGACCCAAAAGTTACAGCATCTGTTAATGAATCTTGCTTGAGTTTCCAGTAATGGTTATAAAATGGACATATTCTATCATTTTTCTATATTGTATTAGCATTCTTTCAAGTAGCTTCCTGGTTTGTCTTTTTTTGTTTGTTTTTTGTGGGTTTTTTTTTTAATCGACGTTTGGGTACAAACGATCAAATTCCATTGTTCGCATGTGTTGGGTGTGCCATGTACTCCAGCACTGTGCCCATCAGATGGGGCACACCAGTCCCCAACTCCCCTCCCACTCCATCCTCCCCTCCCCCCACCTGAGTTTAATTGTGTGGGTTTTTTTTTTCCTTATATGGGCTTGTAGTTGTTCATCTGCTGTTTCCGATCTCTGTATCATTCTTTCTGTCTGTCTGTCTCCATCTCATCACTCATCACTGTGGACTCATGGATTCATTTTTAATTGAATAATTTTTCAAAATTCAATAAAAGCAATAGAAATTATATGTCAGTCTAGCACACTTTGGTAAAACTGTTCAAAACTCTGGTGTTGAGGAAGATGTATACATTTAGCAATACTAGCATTCTTCTATTATGTTTTAAATAATGATTTTTATGCTTTCCACAAGTCTCACCACAACTGAAATTAATTACTTCACAATTCTCTCTTTCCAAAATGGCATTTGAAATTGTGAGATTAAACCCCGAAGAAGTGTTATATAGCTTGCTTTTGTAATTCCCATAAGATTTAATTACCTTTTCTTACAGACACACTAAGAATAGAAAATATTGATTTATTCAGTAACTTAATATTGCAAGATTTGCTAAGTCACTTTGCCACATCTTCACCTCTTAAAGAGATACTGAGGGACTTTGTTATTACTACATTTCTATTTTTAGTGTTTTCCACAAATAAAAACTACTTAATATTGTCCTCCTATTTTCACATAATCCAGTAGTACTTTAACAACTATGAAGTATTTTAGATCATCAAAAGGCAGTTCTCAAAAGTACTTAACCAGTGCTTCTGAATAAGGCAAGTGATGATTCTCTTCCAGAGAAACAAAACATCTTCTGAAAGATAAAAATTTCTGTCTGGAAAGTCATGGAAAATTTGAGCTAATTGTAATAGGAATGTCCATTCTTGTGTGTGTAGTGGATAAATATAAATTTTAGAGTAAAACCATCACCTGTTTGAACGTAGAATCAGTTGCAGCTTTGTGACTTGTCATCCTGTCTGTACAGAGGAGACAAAGCCACCTGCTTGTCTCCTTGTTCTAAGACTCACCGTAGACCTTATCTAATTAATGTAGCCGTGGTGATTATTATCATTATGTAATCATCTTGACGTTGCCTTTCATATATCAGTCTTTGAAGTAATTGGACGGTTGTGAAGGCGTGAGTCTTTTTTTGTATGAAGGAGTCAAAATGACCTTTTCATGTCAGTCTGTCTTCCTTCTTCATAGCTAGCTCAAAGCCTGCTGGGGCCAAGCTCAAATTCTTCCACATCTAATTGCTTCACACATAGCTCAAGGAGTCAGAGTTTTAGCTACTTAGAGCCTTGATGCTCTGCAGGCTCCACAGACCCTCCCTAATATCCGCCAACTACAGGCAGGACACGCCCTGCGGCTGTAGAACATCTCTAAGGCCCGCTGCCCCTGCAGCTTTCTGACCCAGAGACGCCCAGCCTGACTGCTGAGTGCCATCACCCGCACACATAGCCCCTGGCTGACTCCCCTCTTTCCTGCGTTCCCTTGCCCTGGTCCCTTTCTGTGTGGTGGCCCTGCTGAGGGGTTTGGAAGGTCTCCCTCTGTAAGACTCTTGCCATCACTCTCCAAGCCTGGCCAAGGGACACCTACTAAGCTCTCTGTGCAATCCTGCCATCTTGTGGTCATGTCATTTCCTTGATTAGCCCCGAAATCCTTGAGCTCACCACAACCTCTTTAGACCAAAGACTCAAATATCTAAGTCTTTTAATAAAAATCTGACCTGGTTTTTGAAGGACAGGTGAGAGGGGGAAAAATGGGCTTTGGTCTACATTTATTTCACAAGCTTACTTAGGGAACATTTGTCCAACATGGAATCTGATTGTTTGGCAGAAACTGCCTCATGGTGTTCCACAGGGTGACACGTATCTATCTGGGTTTGCTGAGAAGCATTCTGGTACCAAGTAAGGGGCTGATTGTCTTAATGAGGGCCATGTATGTCTTACCGAGAACACAGGAGAAGAGAAATGTACTGAGTGTAATAAGGGACGTTGTGTTGATTCCTTCACTCAGTCCTGTGCAGGAGGGGAGATTCCTGTTCTGTTGGGAAGGTAACCAGAATGGTAGCACTACGGACTGTTGGACCTGGGAGAGAAGCCCGATCTTCTAGGTTGTAGGCCCTGGTCTTGCCCTCTCACCATCCTGCTTTAACTGTACTGGAGCTGGTGTTGATCTGCAGTTGAGTATTTTACAAGACCTCTGAAATGGATATAAGTATATTTTTTAAAAAATATTTGTCTGTAATATTTTACTTTTTTTACTATTATTAATTCATTGAATACCTTATAAAATTGAACAATGGAAATTTTCAGACAAAACGCTTCCCTTTAAACACTTGCCTTTAATGTGTTCTTCTCATCCTGCAAAGTGTTGGTTTATCAGTGGGCCGTCCTTTGAGCCAGCTGCTTAGGGAGATGGAATAATACCACTTTGAGAGAGGGGTAAGAAAGGCTATTTTTATGTAAAAACAACACACTGTTGGGTCTGTTGGTTGTAAAGGCAACATACCCCCAGCCCCCCCCCAATAGCTTATATGAGAGAAATCAGGCCCAGAGGAGCTCAACTGCTTCACTCAATAAACCGTCAGGAATTACAAATTTGAGTCTTGACTTCTTGAGAAGAAAAGAACTTAAGAAGACCCTGGAGACTCAGGAAAAAGTTCCTAGGCAGGAGCAAGTTTTTGAAAGCCTCTTAATAGCCTAGAAACAAACAGGACCTAGAAAAAGATGGCTAAGTGAGAAATCCCTTAGAGGGGGAAATTGGACTATCATTATGTCAAAAATAGCGGCTTTCAGGTTGCTAGGTAAAATACAAAATTCCTGTACTGAACAGTAAAAAGGATTTGAGAGGCTTGTCTAAAAGCAAGATACTGGTAGCTGGTTACTATGGTAACCAGAGGTGACATGATGCTGGGGGGGAGCACTGTTCAGATTAGCTTGAGTTTATGCATAAAGAGAGATAGAAAACCAAGTTTTTAATATGTTCGTTCTTCTATAGGAAAGGCTTTAGCTGGTAAATATGTTATAAATCATACAGTTTTTCCTGGTTTTGTTGGGGGCTGTAAGGAAGGTTAAGTACAGTAATTACAGGTATTAGTCATAGAGGGCGACAGCCCTGAGGCTTTCAGCAGGTCCACTGTAAGCCCACAAATACAGAAGAAGAAACACTTCCCACCCACTGAGGACCAGAAGGGCTTGAGGCCACCTTTCCCTGGCCAAGCCTCCTTAACAGCTACCAAGTGATTTAAACTGTGCAGTCTCAGAATGGATACACCACCCGAGAACACAGATGACCGCAGGCCTTGCCTTCCTCCTGTTCCATGGCTCTGAATGGTGTTTAATCATCAAAGGAGAAGGGAGCTGTTTACTGGTTAACTAGACAATTTACTGGTTAATTGTGCTAGGTAATTTGCATCTCATCTCATTTAATGCAGAGCTAGTGATTATAGACATAAAATCATATTTTGCCAAAAGCAACTTTACTTTGTGTACAGTGGTGACTATAAATCTGAATTTCCAAGATATCAATCACCATATGGGGAAGCTGGCTGCAGGTCTATGCTATTATGTGGAGAATTATCAGTAGGCAAACAGAATTCACTTGATAAGCTGACAGTTTAAAACAGAAAAAGGAAAAGGAAAAAAAAGCTCTTTTCATCAGTTAGCCAGAATCTGCCTTTCTAGCGACCCAGTGTTCACAGGCCTGAGCAACA
Organism: Galago senegalensis; assembly: GCA_963575145.1. NCBI lineage: Eukaryota > Metazoa > Chordata > Mammalia > Primates > Galagidae > Galago > Galago senegalensis. Next base: position 13,769 of record CAUYTI010098792.1, on the reverse strand, counting down.
TCAGTAAAGGGGCCCGACGCAGAGTGACCATATGGAGAGAATCAACAGGGGATGGGGAGAGGGTCTGCTGCAGAATTGTCCTTCCTTCAAGATTAACACGAGGAAGGAGCACGTGTGCCAGGGTTACCCTGAGCAGGGACAACTGCACAGGTCTGCTGGGGCTGCGGGAACTAAGCACGCAGTGCTTCGACAAGAGAGATGTATTTCCTCCTAGTTTTAAAGACTGAAAGTCTAAGCTCAGGGCCATCAGGGTCGTTTTCACCTGAAGCTTCCCTCCGTGGCTTACAGATGGTTCCCTTCTCTCGCTGTCCCCCCACGTGGCCTTTTCTCTGTACACACATATCCCTGGGGTCCCTTTCCCTCCTTATTAGGACATCAGTCATCTTGGATTGGGCCCCAGCTTGATGACCCTATCTCCAAATGTGTCACGTCAGGAGTTAGGGCTTCAACAGAGGGGGACCTAATTCAGTCACTATCAGTCCCTGTGCCCAAACCAGAACAGACTAGTAGAAGTGCCCATTCAGACACTTATACAAGGAATGTTTATTAAGTGTCCAGCAAGTGCCAGTCACTGAACTAGACTCCAGAGGAGCTGCAGGGATGGGGGGCAGGTGTGGTTGCTGTTGTGCAGGTTGGTGGAGAAGGGATTCGTTTAAACCATTACACTGCATGGGCTGTGCAGTGATGGTCTCTGAACCATGCAGGACTTTTGGGCAGGAGTTCCCAAAATAGTCCTGCCAGATTAAGCACAGAGTGCCCACCTATAGAGGCGGGTTTGCTCTGTCTGGCAACTCTGTAATCCAAGGAGTCTTCAGAGAGCAGGTGGCATGTCACCTAAGACTGGCTGCAGTGAGTAAGAGCAGGGCAGGAAAAAGGTAGGAAACCAAGAGAGAAGAGAATAAGAGGGTCACGCACAGCAAAAAGCTGCCCGGGTGCAGCAGGGGAGGGAGGAGCCTCCGCAGTGCAGAGTAGCTGAGAATGAGGGTGAGGAGCAGGCGTCCAGCAGCGACTAGCCAAGAAGCAGGCCACAGAGACAGGCGGGAGGAGGAGATGGGGATAAAGACCCAATCCCATCAGCCTCTGAAGGTATTCAGTACAGGGTGAGCTAGAAAACGTTTACCAACCACAACTAGCCAGTTCGCAAAATCGCTGGGCGATTGTCTGTCACCCAGAATGACTGTCACCTGGTTATTTATTCACTTAACTTTTTACAAGGTTCACTCATTTCTTCACCTCCCTTCTGGCTGCTACTTCCTCAGGAGCCTCCTAGTTGGTTTCCCAAGCTCCTCCCAACTCTTGTCCACAGAGCAGCAAGATGCAAACCTGACCAGATCTCCCCCGCCCCAGACCCCTCCACACGTTTCAGATGCAAACCTGACCAGATCTCCCCCACCGCAGACCCCTCCACACGTTTCAGATGCAAACCTGACCAGATCTCCCCCACCCCAGACCCCTCCACACGTTTCAGAGGCCCTTTCGTCTCATCTCAGCCAGCATAATTATCTCAGAAAGTGGCACTTACAAAGCTGATGGGGAAAAAATGAAAATAAAAAGCCGATGGAGATTTGAACAGGATTTAAAAGAGCAAGAACAGACATAGAAGCACTATATGGGTGTTGACGCTAGTTACACAACATAAAAACTCAGAAGGACGCCATCCTCAAACCCTGGCAGATTGGTTATTCTACCCTGAATAAAGCAGAGCTAGTAGATGAAATAACTGGAATCATGAAGTATTAGCTTTGGTAAGATTTGAACAATTCCACTCATAAGTTATTCAGGACCGGCACTGGTTTGCATCAGGAATGGGATTAGAAGGCGGGCTTTCTGATGTCTTAATACATATTTATAAGTACACACAAAATGCCTTATACAAATTATAACTAAATAATATAGCATACTTTCCATGAAAAGATTTTCAAACCAATAGTATTATAGTTTTAGCACAAAATATTTTTGTGAAAAAAAAAATTAAAAAAAAATATTTTTGTGAGAAAAAATATATACTGTCCTATATTGGATCTTGGACGTGCTTCATGTCTTCAGACTAGAGTCCGTTGGAAGATATTCCTATCCGAGGGTGCATGCCTGCACGCGTGTAAATACTGTGAGACTTTCCAACAGCCAGCCTTGAATAACTGGAGATATAAGACTTGATTATTTAATAAAGTTTATCAAATTCTGTACTTGTATGCTCAACCATTTTCAGGTTAAAGTAGAAAACAGGGTGACTTATTTAATAGAGATATTCCACAGACCTTCATTATTGTGACCGTTCATGACTGCAAATGTAATTATATTTGTGCCTTCAACTTTATCAAACATGCCCTTGCTGTTGACAGAGCATAATTACAGTGTATAAATGACTGATAATATTTTTAATTTTTATATGCGTTTTTGAACCCGAGGCCAAAAAAGTTTGAGTCAGGGATTTACTAAGCACAGTAAGGTATTTTATCGTCAGAGAAGGCAGAGTTGGCGGCTGGTTGTGTTTATTGTAACCAGGATATTACTTAGAACGTAGATGTTACTGTGGAAGACATTTCATGAGAAAGATGATTCATTATTGGGAAGTCACCCTTTGGTAATATCTAATAAAGCATGAATGTGCGGGGGTATTTCTTTCTTAAGAAACTTAAAAAAGGGATCCAGATCATCAGTTGGCTGGGGATGGGTATTTTCAAAGCAAAGAATTCTGGAATGGTCTGTCTTGGTGAGGAATGAGCAGATTAGAGCCCGTGTAAATTCTCAGACGGTGTTTGACAGCTCCCCACGGTAAGTGTTAGAAAGAGCTCTGGGAGCAGAATGAACAGCTTACATCCTCAGGAAGCTGGGCAAGATTTGCAGCAGGAGTGACATTCAGAGTGTCTTAAAGATGGATGATTAAGATTTCTCTGAGTTAAGGAAATAATGCAGATTATTCCTGGCATAGAAAGTCATTTGCAGGCTCGGTGCCTGTGGCTCAAGCGGCTAAGGTGCCAGCCACGTACACTTGAGCTGGCGGGTTCGAATCCAGCCCAGGCCTGCCAAACAACAATGAGAACTGCAACCAAAAAAAAATAGCTGGGTGTTGTGGCGGGTGCCTATAGTCCTAGCTACTTGGGAGGCTGAGGCAAGAGAATGGCGTAAGCCCAGGAGTTGGAGGTTGCTGTGAGCTGTGATGCTATAGCACTCTACCCAGGGCAGCAGCTTGAGTCTCTGTCTCAAAAAAAAAAGAAAGAAAAAGGAAGAAAAGAAAAGAAACAGAAAAATCATTCACAAACACAAGGCAGAGTGCGGACCTGCATTAGATGGGAAGGAGCTGGCGGCATGCACAGGGCAGGAGAGGAGGAAGCCAATGAGAAAACTCCCTAAGAAGTCAAAGCAATGAAAGCAGCAGATGGAACGTTCCAGCAATGTTACACAGAGCAGGAGCCACATCAAATATCGGACTTATTTGTGAAATTGAAAGTGGAAAAATGATACCAAATATACTATCGTTGGAGGATGCTTGCAAAGTTTTAGTGCAGGAGCCAGGGGAGAGACACTCCCTTAACGGGAAGGTTGACAGGCTTAAGGGGGTCAGACTGGGGACAGGAATGAGGACAGGATGTGTGGGACATTATTGTCCGTGCAAAGGAAAATGACAACCATCACGAACGAGGGTCTGTGCACGGGGGGAGGGTCGTGGAGGAAAACAATTTTGTGAGACTTACCTAAAATATAAACTTGATCAAGAAAAAATCTTTTGTCTGTTACTCTGATATTGAAACTGTAGGGTTGTATACATTTATGATAGTCTTTTTAAAAAAAATTCTAAAAAATGATAAGATACCCTTCCATTACCATACCCTACCCCATTAAATCTATTATCATCTTCACAAAACAGCCCACCAATACTCATGATAAGTCTGAGACAGGCAGACAACCTGTAGAAGCACATTGCCTTCTTCCAAAGTGCCCACCTTTCCCCTGGTTTAAATGCCATGCGGTGTCAACACAAGTGACCTAAGCACACAGGCGTGGAGCGCACAAAGTCATATAGTGAGTGTTTTCTGCTGTCTTTAAAAACTAAGTATTTGCCTTAGGAGATGAAATAATAATGCTTTTGTGCTCGGATTAGATTTGGCTTTTGGTTCAGAGCCAGTCCAGGAAAATAGTTGTTGCTACTTAAGGAGAAAGCAGGTGTATTTGGCTTCCTTTGATGTTCATTTCTGTCCCTTGTTTTGTTCTCCATATGTCTAGAAAATGTGAACTAGAGAGAAGATTTGTCCTGACTACATCCGTATGTTAATCTCAGTGTAATTGCCAGGGGTGGATTGAGTTCTAACTAGGTTCACAGAAGTAAAACAAATGAATTTATATTACTAAAAAGAATTATGTGGTCTGTGGCATTCTGTGTCAGTAGGAAACATAAATAATCTTGATCTAAGGCTTAGTGCAAAATTTCAGACTCACTCAACCAAGGTGCTGTTAAGAGACATTTCCATTTGGAAAGGGTCTGTTAGAGGTGATGGAAAGTGAAGCCTCAGTAATACTTCTCTCCCCGTTCATTCCTGTCCTTGTGAAGCCACCTTCCAGAAAACACACTGCCCAAGGGGAGGCGACGCAGTAAAGTGGGGTATTCTTTCCATCTTCCACATGTAAAGATGTACCTTTTATGTAATTGTTTCCCTGGTTCTCTTATAGTGGGTCCATTTGCTCAAAAACCATGGCCAGTAGTAAACTTCCAGAACTATCTGGAGCTATACCTGATTTGTCCAAAGGAGACTATTCCTATACTTAAAGGGAACTGTGAGGTTAGCAAATGATCTCACACAGGAGGTGAGAAGGGAATTCCCAAAAGTGATGTTTAAAGGCAGTGATTGGTGAAAATAAAGTGTTTCTTATTTGTACTCCATTGAGTTAACCAATAAACTGATTTTATAAGCATGATCAAAGGCTAAACAGAAAAAAGATAGAGATTTAAAACATCTTAGCTCACACTTGGCTCCACTAGACTGAACAAAAATTAAACATAAACTGCTAACATCTGGTGGTGATGGTGCAAGGAAGTGAACGTTCCCCTACAAGGTTCCGGAACGTATCAACTGGTACAAATAATGGAGCGATCTTGCAATATTTATCAAGATGAGTAAAAGTGTTAAGATCCTTTTTACCCAGTAAATGCACTAGAGTTTCTATTTGAGGTTATCAAAGCACTAATTATAATTTTTTAAAAATGGTAAATGTATGTACATTTGTAGCACAGGAAGCCATTTGGCCAAATAAATTAGTAGACATATTTGCAGCAGAGCATGTCATGGCCTTCAAAGAGTATGTTTCAAGGAATATTTAACCATATGAGAAAATGTTCACAGGAGAGTGCTAAATTTAAAGCCTGGCGCAAAACAACACGTTGAATCTTAATAATATATGTGCGTACTGGTGTGCGTGTGTATTCAGAGTCCCACCTCAGAGTGGGAATGGTGGAAATACTCCACTGTGGCGACGGTGCTTTATTTCTAGATAAAAAGACTATTGTGACTCTTATTCTCTTGTTTATACTTTTTCATATTTCCCAAATTGCTAATAACTAACGTATTCATTTTTACTCTAAAAAAAATAAATTGAATTTTAAATTGGAAAATTCTGATTCAGCAGAATTATGTACCCAAATGTCTAAATAATTCTTTCATTATTCCATTAGTGAAATATCGTCACCCAGACATGTTGCACACGACCCAGTGCTAACAGTGCACTTTCTAAGGGAATATCATTTCTACTTTAACCCTCTCTCAGACATTCTTCAGTTCAATTCATAATGATTTGAGGACATCCCTTTAACCTAGAGAATTCTTTCTTTTCCATTAGAAATACTTCTCCTGAGTTGGAGAAACGCCCATTATATCCATATGAAGTCATCAGATCACTTTTCAAAACACCCCTGAAATCTTTTAACTGTTTTGATCAAACGTTTAGGTCCAAGTAGTTTCTTAATAGTCACTAAGCATGGTGTTTAAGGATATAGGAGTCATGGCCTTTCCTGGTTGTTTATTCCTGGAAAAGTGCGGGCTCCCACTGGCTGTGTTCCCGCTGTGTGGTGTCCTTCAAAGTCGGGCTTTAGACTCTTGTGGGCGTTTGTGCCTGTGTCTGAGTTTGAGCCCACAGTTTAAATCCTCTTCAACAGGTTGGTGAGTCTGAAGTCAAACAAAGTTTTCATCTTTGCTTCACTGGTTTACGCACGGATGTGAACAAAGGGGCATTTCACTGAGAACACACTGGGGTCTGCCTCATAATAAGTCTGTCTGATGAAGAGCTCACACTCCCTGCAGAGACTGACAAGGAAACACGTGTGTTAGATCCATGTCAGCACGGAGCCCTGAGCTCTAGATCTAGTCAGAGAAGGCCACAACCTTCGCTCAGAAGCTGAAGTGAGGGGTGGAGGGGTGTCCTGTGTCTTCTAGGGCTGCCATAGAAGATGGCTTGAACAACAGACACTCCTTGTCTCAGAGTTCTGGGGGCCAGAAGCCCCACATCAAAGTGTGGTCTCTGCTGGTTCCTCCCAAGGGCTGAGGGAAGGACTGGCTGCCACAGGGCTCTCCTCGTGGGGGATGCGGCCATCTCCTCCCATGTCTCCTCACATCCTCCTCCTCCTGGGTACACCTGTCTCTTTACAACCCGCCTCCTTATTACATCACCAGCCATGGAGGCTGGTTACTCCAGAATGACCTCACCTTAACACTCACATCTGCAACTATTCTTTTTCCAGACAAGGTCCCATCCTAAGGTAGTAGGGGGTTAGGACTCAGCACATGTAGTTTCACCATTCAACCTACAACAGAGATAGTTAGAAGGAAAGTTTTCTACAAGGCTAATGCTTGCATTTGGTTGAAGATGATAAGGAAAAGCAGTTCAGGAAAGGCCTGCTGTGAGAGTTCAAGAGGAGGAAAGGAAATACTGAGGCAGGAGGCTTGGGAGGTGAGCTGCACGCGAGGGTGTGGTCTGGGCAGAGGCGTGCCTGCCGGCTCAGTATATGGGATTGACAGTGAAGATACAAGTGGCAGGAAGCCAGAGAAGGGTTCTCTGTGCAGAGTTGGGTTTTTGAGATGATGACTTTGGTAGCAATGTGAGCTTTGTGGAGTACACTCTGGCTCCCAGTGGGCCCCCATCATTTGAGCATTGTCCTTTGATTCCAAGAGTTCACCTGCCTTCTTTACGCTTTTCCAACATTCTTTGTGAAACTTAATCCTCTCAAATTTTATTGCCTTTTACCATCTGCTAAATAATAGAATTCGGTAACAATTCAATTTTATTTCATTAAGGAATGAGCACATTGTATTTATAGCACAAATATACTTACAAAATGAATCAAGATAAATATTTAAATACTGTGTTAAGAATGTTGGAAAAAAAAGAATGTTGAAAAATGTACTTTCGACCTCATAGCTTACGTAGACTAACTATGGAAAAAATTCAGAGTGGTGACAGAATCATTCAGTTTTAAAATGAGCCCCTGGTCCTGCCATTTCAAGCTTTCATGAACTTTTCATTAAACAATTTTTAAATTTGCAAATGCATTCGCTCGTGCCCTTGACTTCCTCGTGGAAAGATTCCCAAATTAATTCTCCTTTTATTTTAACTCTTCTTTCAGCCTGAGGGTGACATCAAGCAGGCTTGTATGTTTCATGAATCTCTTAAAAAGCAACTGCCTAGATTTATACCCACAGCAGCTTTGTTGATTAAAAGATGATCACTACAAACCCTGTTTATTTAGTTCAATCTCAAAACTGTTGCATTTGTTCTAAGTCTCCTGCAGGCACAAGTACAACCATCATCAGCTTTAATTAAAATATTAATAAACAAAGATGGTATCAGAAGTTATCATAGTTATGATAGAAGAGTCACCATAAAGCAGCATGAAATGTCACTTACAAAGACTTTGTCTCAGTTGTTTACATCAGATTGGAAAGATGGATGTTTCCTCACATCTTGTGAAGGGCACCGTAGTGCCACTGTCACACCACAAAGGGAAGGATCTCTGAGCCGACACAGCTACATGGAAAATGCCCTGTGTCTGCTAAAGCTCCTACTCACATCTTTAGAAGAAGGTATGGGGTACGGTGTTTTACATGAAATGTACTTTTTATAAAAATAAATATTAACCATTTACATGCCCATATTTTCATTAAACAAAATATTTAACTAAGCCACATCTAAATGCACTATATACATCCCTGCCTTCCAAATAAATCATGCTGTATCATTGATTTCTGTTTCCGTAACTCTCTCATCATTAAGAACACAAACTTGTCCTATAGTGTACAAACTTCTCAGAAGATATAAAGAAGTAAGAACATCATCCCAGGAATTGATTCAAGGATCTGATTAAACTGAGCTTCTCCCAAGTCCGAGCTTCTGTCGGGGAACCAGCCTCCCGCTGACTATTGTCTCTCTGTGAACAAACCTTGAGATGTTACTCCAAAAATTCTTGCTTAAGGTTGTCACCTTGTGAAAGTTAGATCTTCGAGAATATCCCACTGATCATAGATGTGGTTCTTCTTACTGTTCTTGACTAAGGTTTCCAACTTGCCTGGAAGCCAAATTCTCCAGTAAATAGGGCAAATTCATTGCAATCAGAACTTTTCCCTGAGCTTCAGCTCCTTTTGATCTGGTGCTGAAATTTACTATGTACTGTCCTTATAGCTGTATTCACACATTTAAATAAGTCAGTAGACAAGAATTCCAGGAGAGGATATGTGGAAAGAAGATAGTTGCTCACCTGTGTGATACAATGAGGAGACAGTTTATCACGAGTGAGCGTGTGTGTGCTACCGCCGAGTACCGGCGTCTCTCCAGGGAACCTTTTCCAGATGGATCCTATAATCCACAGTTGATGTTCTTTAAAGCATTTAGTGTTACGATGGCAATAATAGTGGTGAAAAAGACAAGCGTGATTTATAATCCAGAACAGTTAGAGATTTTAAAAAGAAGATGAATGTAAGCCTTAGTGAGTCCTCCACACTCAAATTCTTTGGATCTTATTGAACAGCACGCACTATGTCTGGAAGGAAATGACCTAAATAAACTAAAAGTAAAGCATAATATTCTGTGTATCATCCAAGAAGCTCTGATTCACAGGTTTCTGTAACATCGGCTACTGAGATACAAATTATAATCAACAAAATCATTCGATATCATTTGTTAAATATAGTTTGTTTGCCATACTTGGGTAGGATTGATCCAGATGAAGAGAATGAATAAGGCACATGAAGTTTGGGGGTGGGGTAAGCTACAGTACCCAGATGGAGTTGTAAAAGTATGTTCAAGGCCGTACTAGGCAAAATAACTGAAAAGTTAGAGGAAGAGAACTTCAAGGTTAAGCTGAAGTACCTTGTAGACCAGCCTCGGTGAAGATACGTCACTCAGAATACAAACGAAGAGAGGTCAGTTAATGAGCAAAAAAATATAGTTAGATGGAAGGAACAAGCCTCAATGTTCAATAGCACAGTTGGGACCATAGTTAACAAAAAATTATTGTATATTTCAAAACAGCTGGAGGAGAAGATGTCAAATGTTAGAATACAATGAAATGGTGAAGGTCTGAGGTGATCTATCTCAGCTGCCCAGACGTGATCATCACACAACGTATCAAAATATCACATGTGCCCTGAGAATATATATAACTGCCATGTACCAATAATATTTTACTTTTATTTTTTCAATTTTAAAAAATTACTTAGAAATACTGATTTGAGCAAAGATAAGTATAGGGTTTTTTAAAAAAATTGTGAGACCTCTGGCATAGTTCCTCTGTGCTGCTGTAACAAATACCACATGCTGAGTAATCTATAAACAACGGAAATTTGTTTTTCATAGTTGAGAGGCTGCAAATCCAAGATCAAGGTGCTAGCAGGTTCGGGGTCTGGCGAGGGCCCCGTCTTCACTTCCAAGATGGTATCTCGCTGCTCGTGCTCTGGATGGACTAATACTGTGTCCTCACGTGGTGAGTGACAGGTAGAAAGAGACTAAGCGAGTTCCTTCCTGCCCTTTCACAAGGCGTATTTAAATGTGGCAGTTCATTCAGCAGTAAGAAGCCCAAATCAGGAATGATGGTTGATATTAGGAATCATAGAAAGAAGCTCTTTGAAGTCAACAGATGAAAATTCCTGGGCAGACTGTGTAGAGAGAGAACAGAGGCATTACTGTTCTCAGAGGAAGGAGCTTGTCTAAAGGAGAACTCAGACAAAACTTAATAAGCTCCCTTTTGATACCAGCCACTGTGAATTCCATCTTGTGTTCTTGTTGTGATTGCTGATGTGCTAACATCAGAGTTAAAGACCACAGAAGGTTTGTCTCCATAACAGTCCGTAGATCCTGGTGAAGATAAACTGGTTTCCTCATATTAATCACAAAATAAATCATGTGCAGCAGTTGGAGACGTCCAGATACTGGGATAAGATCAAAACAAACCCTGGAATCAGAGTCGTTCTGAAATGCAGTCATTTCAACAGGCCAACAAGTCTCAGATGCCCCACTTGGAGTCCAGAATCAGCACGTAGATTGTCTTGGAGGGGGCTTCTGAGATGGACTTGAGGGTAGGCAGTGGTGTTAAGGATGTTTCTTGAAATAGGACGTGGAGTGAACTTGGCAAGTTTCCACATCACTGTGGCACACTTAACAAGGAAAAGTCTTCTCGGTGAATAAATTAGAAACATTTGTTATTTGAAAAATGTGAGACTATGCCAAGTAATGAGGACAGCCAGAATATCTGTCACAAGAAATCTTGAAAAGATTGGACTTCACTTTGTCCTTTACCTTTCTGGACATGGAATATCAGGTAAGGATAACATGGGTGGACACGTCCAGAGAATGGAAGGGAATTGAAAGTTGAGGTTGGATATACTGCATTTTTTATTGTTTTGAGTCTACTGTTACAGGCATAAATCTCTCATGGTTGAAATGCTCTTTGGCTTAAATTATCAGGGGGCAGAATATAGCAAGCTGAGTCTTCTGTAACTTCACCGAGGCTGGGCCATGCCAGCAGCATGGCTGTTCACGTGCACTGGACTCCGTGGGGAGGGCCGGCAAGGAGGCTCCGACTGCACACCGTGGCTGTAGAAAAGGGAAAAGCTCTGTTAGGGATTCAGTTTAGATTGAAAGATATGAATCAAAAAAGAAGGAAATCCATGCGGTGTTATGAGAATCCAGAAAAGGATGCTCTGTCTTTAGCTTAAGAAATTTACTGGAAGGGCCTTACCAGAAAGAGAAAAATACCTGCTGTCCTCTGGCTTTCCTCAACCTCTTTGGAAAACTAGAATCTAAGAATTTCTCTTCTGAATGTGTATGTCACTCAGGAAATCACGTTACTGCCAAGTCAAGTCCAAATAGTGGATGTGAAGCCAGCTGTCTTGGAGGTATCCTGGCACTGGCCACGTCTCAGAACAAAGCCCCCATGAACCTCCGTGTGTGACATGCTTGCCTTCCTGGGTAGTGTGCTCTGCTCACTCTGTGAAACATGATCCTCCTGCCTCCCTGAACTCCCGTGCTTTTGACATTCAAAAAATTCTTCAAAATGGATCACTGGATAAGACAGAAAAGTTGTTTCCTTACAGGTACCTCCGAATTCTGTTTTGTTCCTATATTCTGGGCATAAATCACTGTCAAGTATGTGTGTGTGTGTGTGTGTGAGAGAGAGAGAGAGAGAGAGGAAATCTAAGCCTCTGTGAATTCTTACATGCTCATCCATAGACATCGTCAAGGTAATGCAGGTCTGAAGATGGGGAAAATCGATAGCCTTGCAGTCAGCAGAGCTGAAATCCAAGCCCAGGTTGACTAACCCTTCTGTAAGTAACCTCATGCACATCACGGACTGACTCACTAAACCTTAATTACCTGATTATCAAAATGTGGAAAATTATACCAAATATATGAACCACCTACTTCTTATTAATAACCAAAGTAATAGATTGTAAATTGGTTTGAAATTTTGCAAGTATTGTAGCAATAAAAGTACTTATAATTATCTTTAGCTCCCATATTCTTACTTAGTTGCTATCTTATTTAGCTCCCATTTGCTTATTTAGTTGTAAATCTTAATGTAGTATCTTTAAACCAGATACCAAACAAATTACCAGAAATACACACTATTGAACAGGCTACACATGGCCTCTATCTTCATAGAGCTTTCAATTCAGTCAACAAGATAGATGTTGAATAAGGAATCCAAACACGATCAAAGTGAATTGTAGCATATGGTTGCAACGTATTCCCAGGAATTATCACTTACCTTGATGAGTAGAAAGAAGCTATTCTCCATGTTTAATTTACTTTATTAAACACAAGGTAAAGATACCCTTTTGCTCTATGCAGAGGCAGCCACAGTTCAGAAAGCCGCAGGATAAGAGTGATGGTGTAATCCCAGAAATGCAAAAGCCGTGAGTGCCCAGAGCAGAGAGAGCAGTGTGGAGAGAGGAGCATGGCCAGGCCGGGCAGGTGCCTGTGGGTGACAGGAAAGGCAGGAGTCAGACAGTTGAGTGCATTATACTTGGTGGATCATGCTAGAAGTTTCGAACTTTGTCTTGAGGATGGAAAGGAGTCATTGAAATATTTGCAGCCACAGGGTGCCATAACCATATTTGTATTCAGGTCATTCAGCTGCACTGCAGGGGGAGAACAGTAGAAAGAGGAGCAGGGGAATAAATTCAAGAGATGGGAATATTATGGTTTGAACTAAGGCAATGGGCAGGTGAGATGAAGAAAATCAGGCTTGACTCCGAAAACGTTTAAGGTATTTGACGTTCACACTTGATGATTCCTAAATGTGGAAAGTGAGAGAATTGGATGAATCAAAAATGTTGCCGTTGTGGTTTCTGTCTTGAGAAGGCAGGTGAATTATTTGCCCTTCCCTGAGACTGGGGCACAGGAGGAAGAGATTTGGATGGAATGGTAACTGAAATCTTTTAGTGTTTGCTTAACATATGAAGACTCAATTCTGAGCACTTTCCAGATGAAGAATCTGGACCACACACCAGGCCGTCGTCCCGGAGCCCAAGCTCTTCACAGTAACGATGTGCTCCCCAGCTCCCCAGAGCATCACTTCAACTACGAACACGATGTTTTTGAGATGCCATAAAACATAAAGTGGAAATGATGAGGGACACAAATCTGAGTTAGACATGAAAACATTTATGGCCATCCACTTACATTTAATTTATGTTAAATGAAGTACGTGGGCGTTAGGTAAGGTGAAGAAGATGATTGAAAAACAGCACACAAGTGGAAGGGCCACGGGCCTGGGGGAAACTAAGGCCATAAACCTCAGTGTCTGGGGAGAGAAAGTGACACCTCCTCAAAAGAGTGAAAGGGGAGAACCAAAGTGGAAGGTCAATGTCAGAAGAAGTTCAGTGTGGGGGAGGGGCAGAGAAAATAGTGACTCCAGCAGGTTGTAGTTCTGTGCCCAGGACTGCACAGACCTCGCCAGCTAACACTGCACAGACCTCGCCAGCTAACACTGCACAGACCTCACCAGCTAACACTGCACAGACCTCGCCAGCTAACACTGCACAGACCTCGGTCAGCTAACACTGCACAGACCTCGCCAGCTAACACTGCACAGACCTCGGTCAGCTAACACTGCACAGACCTCGGTCAGCTAACACTGCACAGACCTCGCCAGCTAACACTGCACAGACCTCGCCAGCTAACACTGCACAGACCTCGGTCAGCTAACACTGCACAGACCTCGGTCAGCTAACACTGCACAGACCTCGCCAGCTAACACTGCACAGACCTCGGTCAGCTAACACTGC
>CAUYTI010098791.1:0-25439 GCA_963575145.1 Galago senegalensis | reverse complement strand
GGGTTCGAATCCCCAGCCCGGGCCCGCCAAACAACAATGATGGCTGCAACCAAAAAATGGCCAGGCGTTGTGGCGGGCACCTGTAGTCCCAGCTACTTGGGAGGCTGAGGCAGGAGACTCACTTGAGCCCAGGAGTTGGAGGCTGCTGTGAGCGTGATGCCATGGCACTCTACCCAGGGGGATAGCTTGAGGCTCTGTCTCAAAAAAAAAAAAAAAATAGACTTTTAAACAAATACTACTGGCATAATTGGATATCCACATTATGGCACCAGCAAAATGCACTGAGGCTGGAAGATTTGAGCCCAGCCTGGGCCAGCTAAAAAGTAATGACAACTGCAGCAAAAAATAGCCGGTTATTGTGGCGGGCACCTATAGTCCCAGCTACTTGGGAGGCTGAGGCAAGAGAATCACTTAAGCCCAAGAGTTTGAGGTTGCTGTGAGCTGTGATGCCACCGCACTCCAGCAAGGGTGACATAGTGAGACTCTGTCTCAAAAAAAAAAAGAATGAAGTAGAAGGCCAGGCACAGTAGCTCACACCTGTAATCCCAGCACTTTGGGATCCTAAGGTAGGTAGATTGCTTGAGACCAACCTGGGGACTGAGTAAGACCCTGTCTCTATGAAAATTTAAAAAGGAAAAAAATCAGCCCGGTGTGATGGCACATGCCTATAGTCCCAGCTACTTGAAGGGTGAGGTGAGAGGATTGCTTGAGCCCAGGAGTTTGAGGCTATAGTGAGTTACAAGCGTGCCACTGCACTTCAGTCTAGTTGACAGAGTAAGCTCCTATTTAAAAAAAAAGAAAGTTCACTTCCTACCTCATACCCCATACAAACATTAACTCAAAATGGACCAAAGACTTAAACTAAATCTAAGAGCCAAAACTATAAAATTCTTAGAAGAAAATACCAGGGTAAATCTTCATGACACTGCATGAGGCAATGTCTTAGATATGACACCAACAGCACAAGCAACAAAAGAAAACACAGATCAGCTGGGTAGCACCAAAATTAAAAACTTTTGTACATTATCTGTGAAGTGAAAGACAACCCACAGGATGGGAGAAAAGTTTTTGCAAATCACATACCTGATAAGGCACTTGTATCTACATGAAGACGTAGTCCTAAACTCAAAAATGTAAAAAGACAAACCCAATTCTAAAATAAGCATAAGACAAATAGGCAATCTTCCTGAGAAAAAAATGCAACTGGCCAACAAGCACATTGAAAGAGGATCAATATTAGTAGCTATCGAACTGCAAATCAAAACCATAATGAGTAAGACCAGCCTGAGCAAGAGCAAGACACTGTCTCTAAAAAATAAATAAATAAAACAAAAAGAAAACCACAGAGAGATATCTTCAAATTCACCCAGATGGCTATATCAAAAAGACAAATAATAAATAACAAGTGCTGGAAAAAATGAGAAGAAACTAGAAGCCTCACACGCCGCTGGTGGGAATATAAAATGGTGCAGTCACTTATAAAAACAATCTGGCATTCCTTCACAAGATTAACCATAGGCTTGGAGCCCATAGCTCAGTGGTTATGGCACCCGGCACATACACTGGGGCTGGCAAGTTGGAACCTGGCCCAGGCCTGCTAAACAATGACAACAACAACAACAAAAATAATAGCCAGGTGTTGTGGCGGACACCTGTAGTCCCACTATGTGGGAGGCGAAGGCAAGAGAATGGTTTGAGCCCAAGAATTTGAGGTTGCTAGGAGGTGTGAAGCCATGACACTCTACCAAGGGTGACAAAGTAAGACTGTCTCAAAAAACAAAACAAAAAAAAGGATTAACCATAGAGTTTCTATATGACTCAGCAATTCCACTCCTACTATTTATCTAAGAGCAATGAAAATATACGTTCACACAAAAATTTGGCCACAAATATTCACAGTAGCATCATTCATAATAGCCAAACAGTAGAAACAACTCAAATGTCTATCAACTGATTAACAGATAAAGAAAATGTGGCATGTCCATATATAAAGGACTACATGGTAATAAAAAGGATTTAAATTCTTATACATGTTACAACGTGGATGAATCAAGAAAACATAATGCTAAGTAAAAGAAGCCAAGACTTAAGAGGCCACATGTTGTAACACACAATTTATGTGAAATTCACAGTATGACAATTTGGGCTGGATGATGAAACGCCTGTCCTCAATGAAATTCCCAGAAAAGGCCAATCCCTAGGGACAGAAAGTAGAGTAGGGTTGGGAGGTTAGAGAGAAGGTAGAGAGATGGGGAGTGAGTGCTAATGAGGACAGGATTTCTTTACAAAATGATGAAAAATTGATATGGTGATGGTTGCACAACTCTGAATATACTAAAAGCCAATGAATCAAATATTTATTTATTTTTATTTTCTTGAGACCGTCTCAAGCTGTGGTCCTGGGTAAAATGCCCTGGCATCACAGCTCACAGCAACCTCAAATTCTTGGGCTTAAGCGATTCTCTTGCCTCAGCCTCCCAAAGAGCTGGGACTACAGGTGCCCACCACAACGCCCAGCTGTTTTTTTGTTGTAGCTGTCATTGTTGTTTAGCAGGCCCAGGTCAGGTTCAAACCTTCTGGCAGGTATGTGGCTGGCACCCTACTGACCGAGGTCCAGGCAGCACTGAATCAAATATTTTAAATGGTTAAATTGTATAGATGCAAATTTTGTCTCAATAAAACTATTAAAAAAAAATACCTGGCTCGGCGCCTATGGCTCAAGTGACTAAGGCTCCAGCCACATACACCTAAGGTGGTGGTATCGAATCCAGCCCAGGCCCACCAAACAACGATGGCTGCAACCAAAAAAAAAATAGCCGGGCATTGTGGCAGGCGCCTATGGTCCCAGCTACTTGGGAGGCGGAGGCAGGAGGCTTGCTTGAGCCCAGGAGTTGGAGGTTGCTGTGAGCTGTGATGCCACAGTACTCTACCCAGGGGGACAGCTCGAGGCTCTGTCTCAAAAAAAAAAAAAAAATACCATGTTTCCCCGAAAATAAGACCTAACCAAAAAATAAGCCTTAGCAGGATTTCTATGCATTTGTTAAATATAAGCCCTACCCTGATAAGACCTAGTGATGGGTATACCTGCATAGCCACACCATGCATTTCAGCTTGGAAGGAAGAACTTAGAATACCTTTTATCTGCCACAGCTCCTTTCTCCAAGCCATTGGCACTTGCACTTGCACCGGTGTGGTAACCATGGTAGCAGGCATACTATTGCGCATGTGCTAATGGCTAGGGGAAAGGAGTTCACACATCACTAGTGCCAGCCCACCAACAAGGTCGGCTCCCCCTGTCAGGTTCCAGAAGAAGATGACTTAATTGTATCTGAATAAATGTAGATTATTGTAGTAGACTTAATAAAAATAAGACATCCTCTGAAAATAAACCCTAGCGTGTCTTCTTGAGAAAAAATAAATATAAAACAGAGTCTTATTTTCAGGGAAACACGGTAAATGAGACCCATCAACAGAACTGAAAATCAGAAACTATAAAACTACTGTCCTTCTCTGTAGCAATAAATAAGCAGTAAAAAAACAACTTGAATAGCAATATTTATTGAGGGATCAACACGTGCCAGGCACTGTACTTAGAGTTCTGATACTGAGTTTCAGTCTTTGAAAAAAAAAAAAAATTCTTTGGAGGCAAAGACTGACAGCGTTGAATTCTCCCTTGTCCCTTGCTAATGCAACCCCTGAATTCTAGCTGGATACCTGGCTACACAGCCTCCCTTCAAGCTGAGCATGGCTGTGAGAATACATTCTGGTCTATAAGAATTAAGTGGAAAAAGTATGTGCAACTTCTGAGCTAGGCTTTTTTTTTTGAGACAGAGCTTCAAGCTGTCACCCTGGGTAGAGTGCTGTGACATCACAACTCAGAGCAACCTCCAACTCCTGGGCTCAAGCGATTCTCCTGACTCTGCCTCCCAAGTAACTGGGACTACAGGCGCCTGCCACAATGCCCGGTTATTTTTTGGTTGCAGCCGTTGTTGTCAGGTGGGCCTGAGCTGGATTTGAACCTGCCACCACAGGTGTATGTGGCTAACGCCTTAGCCACTTGAGCCACAGGTGCCGAGCCACAGAGCTAAGCTCTTTAGAGGAATGTAGGGAGAGGTGCATTTTCCTCCTGATGTGATGACTTGAGCTGGAACAGCCATTTTGGACCATGAGGTAAATGTTAGCATGGAGGCCACAAATGGAAGAATAATGAGAAAAACAGCAGGAGCCTCTGAGGACTGTGGGGAGCAGAACCTCCACATCTGGACTGCTACCATCAAATTCCTTTATGCCTAACATCCTAATACAGTATAATTCCTAACAACCCTATGAAATAGCTACTGTTATTATTCTATTTCAAAAATGAGAAAACAAGGCCAGGTGTGGTAGCTCACACCTGAAATCCTAGCACTCTGGAAGGTAGAGGCGGATGGATCCCTTGAGCTCAGCAGTTCAAGACCAGGCCAAGGTCTTTTAGTAAAGACCACTCCATCTTTACTAAAAATAGAAGAAAAAAAAAAAACTAGCCAGGTGTGGTGGCACACCTGTAGTCCCAGCTACTCGGGATGCTGAGGCAAGATGACTGCTTGGGCCCCAGAGTTTGAGGTTGCTGTGAGCTATGATGATGCCACAGCACTCTATGCAGAGCAACAGAATAAGACTCTGTCTCCAAAAAAAAAAAAAAAAAAAAGATAAGGCAAAAATGTCTTTCTTTTTTTTTTTTTTTTTTTGAGACGGAGCCTCAAGCTGTCCCCCTGGCTAGAGTGCCATGGCATCACGCTCACAGCAACCTCCAACTCCTGGGCTCAAGCGAGTCTCCTGCCTCAGCCTCCCAAGTAGCTGGGACCACAGGTGCCCGCCACAACGCCTGGCCATTTTTTGGTTGCAGCCGTCGTTGTTGTTTGGTGAGCCCGGGCTGGGGATTTGAACCCACTACCTTAGGTGTATGTGCCTGGCGCCTTAGCCGCCTGAGCCACAGGCGCCGAGCCAAGGCAAAAATGTCTTGCTGCCCACCAGGGTTCAGGAAACCTTGAGTCCCTGGCCAGCCATATACTCCTTACCTGATATCCTGTGTCGGGGAGGCCTCAGGCTTCAGTTTCACATTCAGGGGCACTCGTTGCTCTGCCAGCCAGATGGCACACTGCATAGCCACCCGTTCATCCCCGCCTGCCACTGCCCGAGTAAGTCTCAGGGCCATCTCCTCCGCTGAAGGCAACACCATGAGAAAAGGTTAGTATGTGGTTTATTTTTCAGGAGTTAGGGGTAAGGGGATGAAAGGAGGTGAGCTATCTTCTTGGTGAACTCCTACATATCCTTCAGCACCCAGACTTAAAGTTCCTTTCTCTGGGAGGCCTTCTCCGACACTCCCCACTCAAGGCTCATTTGGTTCCATTTTTCTTTCATACAAGGTCCCTTTCCCATACTTCTATTCATTTTTTTGAGCTCCAACTTTGGGCCATCTACTGTCTTAGGAACTGGGATCCAACAGTGATTAAGACAGACAGGGTTTCTTTTCTCATGGACCTCCCTGCCTAGCAGGGAGAAAGACAGTTAAGTTTAACAAGAGGGGGAAAAAGCCAGATTATGACCCTTGCTGGCAAGGAGATAAACAGGATGAGAAGATCAGGAAATACCTCTGGGAGGAGGTTAACACTGAAGCTGATTCCTGAAGGAAAGGAAGCTGAACAGGTAAAGACCTAGCAAGGAAGAGTATTCCAGGTGGAGAGAATCAGGCCTTGGGCAAGAAATGGCTGGCTTAGAACAGAAGGAAGCCAGTGGGGCTCCAGGAGAGTAAGCAGGGGGTGACTGAGGAGAGCAGGTGGTCAGGGGTCAGCAGGATGTTGTGGGCTGCCCAGGGTCTCTGGAGTTTGTTCTAAGAACACAGAGGTGCATGGGAGGTTTCCAGAGGCAGTGATGTGACTCTTGTTCTACAACACTAGGTGCAGACGGCAAGAGGCAAGGGCCTCTGCTATCAGGTCAACTGAGGCCAGTCTCACCACCAGCCTGGACAGTTTTCAAGTTCAATGACCTGTGTTCCCTAGGAGCCCCCACCTATCTCAGCATAAGGCTGGCCCCAGGAGGCCTGGGGTCCCAAGATGCCTCTGGAAGTCCACAGGCTTCAAGGGAGGAAACAGAGGGGCAGGGAGGCAGAGGGAAGGTAGGCTAAAGCCCCTTGTTCACCCATCCCTTTTGGGTGAGGCGAGGTCAGTTCCCGTCAAAGCCCACTTCCCACCTGAAGTCCCGCAGCATTCTCCAGTCTGTGCCCACCTTTCTTGGTCTTCTCGTCCATCTGGCCTGGCTGCGCCCATCCCCCCGGGGGGCCTGTGGCTCCGCGGAAATGCCGTATGTGGGTCACCTGGGAAAGCCGACCAAGAGCAACTCAGTCCCCGCCTGGTGGCCTCTGGCGCTGCCCAAACCCTCTCTGTGCCTCAGTGGCCCCGGCGACAGTCTGGCAGCCTTACATCGCCCGGGGGCGGGGGACCGGGCCCCACGTGAGATGGTGAAAGAGAAGATCCGCAAAGAGCCAAAGAACAAACCGACGAGTGGGTAGGCAGGGAGAGCCAAGAACGGTCTGGTTCGGCACAGCAGGGGCGCTCCACGTGTCCAGAGGGATCCCCACTTGCAGGGACGCCCCTGGCGTCCGGGGCTTTAGTTCCCTCCCCACCCGGGAAAGCCAAGTCTTTCGGAAGGGGGAGGGGAGCGGCCTTGGAGGAAGAGAAAGTGAAAGTGGCGCGCCGGAAATGGGGCGGGGCGAAGGGGGCTGGAAAAGTGTCGTCTCATCCGGGACCCCCACTGCTCAGCTCACCCAGCGGCGGCGGACGCCGAGCACCGGATACCAGCGGTCCCAGGAGCTTAGTCGTCCTGTCCCGAGAGGACCCACCCCAGCTCTCAGGCAGACCGCCACGCCCACAACCCCAGTCCCCGCTCACCCGCCGGGCCGCGCAGCCGCGCTGCAGGAGGGGGCGGGACCGGGGCGGGGCGGAGGTACGGAGGGGGCGGGCCCGGGTAGGCGGGGCGGCGGGGACCAGCTGGGCACCGCTGGAGATGTGAGGAGCTCCCTGTGGGCCCCGCGCGGTCTGGCCGGCCTCCGCTTACCAAGACTCCTGCACAACGGTGGTCTGACCCAGTCCTTGGCTCCGTTTGTTTATGACCTGCGTAGCCCACACAGCTCGGGTTTGAATCCAAGCCTGGCAGGCTCAGAAACACCCACCCCCACTTCCACCCCGCCCCTCATCTTACTCAGGAGCGGCGCTGCCTCTTGGTGGTCTGAGTTTTCATTAAGTCATTGGTGAAGTTTGCATTTGCCTATTTGCCTGCTAAAGGCTGGAAAATTTGTTTGTTTGTTTGTTTTGCGACGGAGTCTCTCTCCCCATGGGTAGAGCGTCGTGATGTCATAGTTTGGACTTGAGCCTCCAGTGTAGTTGGGAGCACCCATCCCCCTACAACGTCCGGCTAGTTTTCTCTATGTTTAGTAGAGACAGGGTCTCACTGTTGCTCAGGCTGGTCTGGAATTCCTGAGTTCAGGCAATCTACCCGCCTGTGCTGGGATTAGAGGCCTGAGCTACCGCACCTGGTCCTGGAAGCCCTTTTCATTCTCTAGCCTTTTTAATATTTATCCTACTCCTTCTCCTATAGATCAGCAGATCTGTGGACTCCCCTGCAGAATAGATCCAGAATCTGCCACTGTTCCTCCTTGCCCCATCTGCTAGGCCTCCGTCATTTCAGAGGTCTCGAACCAGCCTCCACATTGGGCTCTTTGTGTCTTCCTTTGCTTCCTATTGCCCATATCCACCGGATGGTGTAAATCAAGCCCATGCCAGTTCCACACTCAGATACTCTCACCTCACTTAAAGTAAAAGCAGAAGTCCTTTCCAAGGCCGGCAAACCAATTTATGCCTTCATCCCTGACTGCTCTCCCTTGGGCTCTCTGCACTCAAGCCCCACTGGTCTCCTGGGTCCTGGAATAATAAGTTAGATGCAGTTGTCCCTCAGGGCCTTTGCACTTGCCACAACCCAACTACCTGCATAGCTGGTTCCCTCCCTTTATTTTGGTCTCTACCTGAAAGTCTTCCCTAACTACCCTATCTGAAGTTTTACAAGCATGTATCCAGCATGTCATATGCTCCTTCTTGGCTTCATTTTTTTTTCTCGTCAATGTATATTACTATCAAACATTGTAATATATTTATGCTTATTTGTCTTGTTATTGAGCTGTTTTTTTCTCTTCTAGTAGTTTTGCACACTACTGTTTTCCTGATGTCTAGAACAGTTCCTAACGTGTAATAGGTACTGAAGGACTGTGTGCTGAATGAATGAATGAATCTCAGACTTTTATCTGGTATCATTTTCCTTCTGCCTGAAACATATCCCTAAAATCAGTTTCTTATGCATTTGAATCACCTGGGGAGCTTTTAAAAATCCTGATGTCCAGGTTGCAACTCAGATTAATTGGTTCAGAATGCCTGCATGTATGACCCAGATGTCAGGAGTTTTTAAAGTTCTCTGATTTTTCCAATGGGCAGCCAAGTTTGAGAACTGCTGTTTTACAATTCCCCACACGTGTGATCTTTTGGTGACAAAAGTTTTCAGTGTTTACTTGAAAATATCTTGGCTCAGGCAGCACCTGTGGCTTAGTGAGTAGGGCGCCAGCCCCATATACTGAGGGTGGCAGGTTTGAACCCGGCCCCGGCCAAACTGCAACAAAAAATAGCCGGGCGTTCTGGTGGGAACCTATAGTCCCAGCTATTTGGGAGGCTGAGGCAAGAAAATTGCCTAAGCCCAAGAGCTGAAGGTTGCTGTGAGCTGTGATGCTACAGCACTCTACCGAGGGCAACAAAGTGAGACTCTGTATCTTAAAGAAAAAAAGAAAGAAAGAAAGAAAATATCTTGGCTCGGTGCCTATAGCTCAGCGGCTAGGGCACCAGCCACATACACCGGGGCTGGTGGGTTTGAAACCGGCCCAGCTTGCCAAACAATGATGACAACTACACAAATAAAATACCTACCAAGGACGACATGGTGAGACTCTGTATCAAAAAAAAAAAAAGATGGACACTTTGTCTCCTTCATGTTTACATGGATGGAGCTGGAAAATGTCCTCCTTAGCAAAGTATCTCAAGAATGGAAGAAAAAGTATCCAATGTACTCAACACTATTATGAAACTAATTGTTAGCGATCTTAGGAAAACTATAATTCAAATGGAGTCCAAGACTACAGGGAAAGGGAAGGGGGGGAGGGGGAAGGATGGGTGAAAAGAATGATATTGTGGGGATCACGCCTATGATTTATCCTATTAGGGTACATGTGAATTTGTCTAAACGTCGAATATAAATGTTTTAACACAACAATTTTGAGAAAGACATGATGGCTATGTTAGCCAGTTGGATGAGTTTTCCAAACTGTATATGGAAGCAACACACTGTATCCTATGATAGACTAAAATAAAAAATCTTTCAAAACATTGCAATTTTTGAATACCTTAAAGTTGTGGATATTATAACTACTTATCCCTTTAAAAAATGTCGATTTACTAATATCAATTGATGTAAGTTTTCTTACAATAATTAATATGTTAAAAATTCTTCTTGTGATAAAATAAAGCATTAAAAGTTTTCTTTAAAAAAAAAAAGAGAGAAGATCTTTATTTAGACCTCATCCTTTTTTTTCTTTTTCCTGAAAAAGGGTCTTGCTCTGTTACCCTGGCTAGAGTTAAGTGGCATCATCCTAGCTCACTGCAACCTCCAACTCCTGGGCTCAAGTGATCCTCTTGCCTCAGCCTTCTCAGTAGCTGGGACCATAGGTCTCCGCCATAATGCCTGGCCAATTTTTAAAAATTTTTGAAGTCATGGGATCTCACTATTGCCAAAGCTAGTCTTGAACTTCTGGCCTCAACTGATCTTCACACCTCAGCCTTTGACCTCATTCTTGATAGATACTTTCACTGGGTGTAGCTGAGAATTCAGCACCTTGGAAAAGGCATTCCATTGTCTTTTTTTTTTTGAAAGAGAGTCTTACTTTGTAGCCCTGGGTAGAGTGGTGTGGTATCATAGCTCACAGCAACCTTAAACTCTTAGGCTTGAGCAATCCTCTTGCCTCAGCCTTCTAAGTAGCTGGGACTGCAGGTATGCTTCTTTATGCCTAGCTATTTTTTTTCTATTTTTGGTAGAGACAGGTTTTTGTTTTTGTTTTTTTTGAGTTAGGAGCCTCCAGCTGTCCACCTGGGTAGAGTGCTGTGGCTTCACAGCTCACAGCAATCTCCAACTCCTGGGCTCAAGCGAGTCTCCTGCCTCCGCCTCCCAAGTAGCTGGGACCACAGGCGCCCGCCACAACTCGTGGCTATTTTATTTGGTTGTAGCCGTCATTGTTGTTTGGCAGCCCGGCTAGATTCGAACCCGCCACCTTGGGTGTATATGGCTGGCGCCTTAGCCACTTGAGCCACAGGCACCGAGCTGAGACAGGTTCATGCTCTTGCTCAGGCTAGCCTTGAACTTCTGAGTTCAGGCGATCCACCTGCCTTGGCCTCCCAAAGTGCTAGGATTATAGGCATTCTATTGTCTTCTAGTTTCCATGATTGCTGTTGAGGCATTACCTATCAGCCAAGTGGCTGATCTTTGGCGCCTGTGGCTCAAAGGAATAAGGCACTGGCCCCATATACTGGAGGTGGCGGGTTCAAACCCAGCCCTAGCCAAAAGTGAAAAACAAAACAAAACAAAACAACTTTATTGAGATAAAACTTATGTGCCATAAAATCCGCTCATTTAGGCCCACCTTGGTGGCTCACATCTGTAAGCCTAGCACTCTTGAAGGCTTAGACAGGTGGATTGCTTGAGCTCAGGAGTTCGGAGACCAGCCTGATCAAAAATGATACCTGTCTCTACTAAAAAGAATAGAAAAACTAGCCAGTGTTATGGCAGGTGCCTGTGGTTCCAGCTACTTGGGAGGCTGAGGCAGGAGGATTATTCTAACCCTGGAGTTTGAGGTTGCAGTGAGCTAGGATGTCACAGCACTCTACTCAGGGCAACAAAATGAGATTCTACCTCAAAAAAAAAAAAGCACTCATTTAAAGTGTACAATTAATAGTTTTTAGCACATTTACAGAGTTGTGCACCCACTATCACAATCTAATTTTAGAACATTTTAAATTTCTAAATTTAAAAAGAAATTATTTTAAAAGAAATCCTGTACTCATCAGGAGACATTCCCTCTTCCCATCCTCAAGGTGGGACCCCCCAGCACTAATATACTTTATGTCTCTATAGATTTTCCTATTCTAGACATTTGATATAAATTAAATTTCAGGCTCCACGCCTGTGGCTCAAGCAGCTAAGGTGTCAGCCACATATACCTGAGCTGGCAGGTTCGAATCCAGCCCTGGCCCACCAAACAATGATGGCTACAACCAAAAAATAGCCAGGCGTTGTGGCAGGCGCCTATAGTCCCAGCTACTTGGGAGGCAGAGGCAGGAGACTCGCTTGAGCCCAGGAGTTGGAGGTTGCTGTGAGCTGTGATGCCACAGCACTCTACCCAGAGCCACAGCTTGAGGCTCTGTCTCAAAAATAAATAAACAAATAAAATTTCAAATATGTGGCTCTTTGTGATTGGCTTCTTTCCCTTGACATAATGCTTTTTCCTTTTTGGTTTTTTTGACCTATCTAATGTTTTGTTTTGTTTTGTTTTTTTTAAGACAGAGCCTCAAGCTGTCACCCTGGGTAAAATGCCATGGCATCACAGCTCACAGCAACCTCCCACTCCTGGGCTCAAGCGATTCTCCTGCCTCCATGTCCCAAGTAGCTGGGACTACAGATGCCTGCCACAATGCCTGGCTATTTTTTGGTTGCAGCTGTCATTGTTATTTGGTGGGCAGAGGCTGGATGCGAGCTCACCAGCTCAGGTGTATGTAGCTGGCACCTTAGCCACTTGAGCCACAGGCCCCAAGCCTAACTAATGTTTTTGAGGTTTATCCATGTTGTAGTGTATTGTTGGGGTTCTTTGTTTTCCTTTTAATAATCTCAGATTGGCTCGGCGCCTGTGGCTCAAGTGGCTAAGGCGCCAGCCATGTACACCCAAGGTGGCGGGTTTGAATCCAGCCCAGGCCCACCAAACAACAATGATGGCTGCAACCAAAAAAAAAAATAGCCGGGCGTTGTGGCGGGCACCTGTGGTCCCAGCTACTTGGGAGGCGGAGGCAGGAGACTTGCTTGAGCTCAGGAATTGGAGGTTGCTATCAGCTGTGATGTCATGGCACTCTACCTAGGAGGACAGCTTGAGGCTCTGTCTCAAAAAAAAAAACAAAACTCAGATTATTTTCCTCTTTGTGCTTTTAAGAATTTTTTTATCTAGGAGTTTTGCATTTTTACTATGATGAGGCCATGTATGAAATTTTATGGAATTTCTTGAATCTATAATTGGTGGTGTTTGATTTCTATCTCACTAATTCTTTCTTTAGCTATGTCTAATTTGCTGTTTAACCCATCTTTTGAATTTTGCTATGTTTTTTATTTTAGATGTTCTGTTATTTTTCAAGTCTTTTGTTACTTGACACAATTATCTATACTTTGATGATAGTCTAGCTTATTATTTATTTAAACATAATAAACATTATTTTGTTTTGTTTTGTTTTGTTGTGGGATAGATCTCACTCTGTTGTCCAGGCCAGAGTGCTATGGCATCAGCCTAGCTCACAGCAAAATCAAACTTCTAGGTTCAAGCAATTCTCCTGCCTCAGCCTCCTGCATAGCTGAAACTACAGGTACCTGCCACAACACCAGGCTAATTTTTCTATTTTTTTAAGTAGAGACAGGCTGGTCTCAACTGCTGAGCTCAAATAATCCTCCTGCCTCAGTCAGGATTGCAGTCATGAGCCACTGCATCCTACCCTATAGTATATTGTTATAATTGTTCTATCGTATTATTAGTTGTTAAACTCTTACTGTGCCTAATTTATAAATTAAGTTATATCATAGATAATGAATGTATAAGAATGATGTGCATAGGATTTATACTACATTCAGTTTTAGGCATCCACTGGGGGTCTTAGATTATATCTCCCATGGATAAGGGAAGACCATTATATACTGAAAGAAAAAGGCACCAGATTATTTTGAGCTCCTCCTGTCAAGAGAGAGAATCTATTTTCCAGCTTCCCAAATTGGGCTATGTGACTTGCTTTGGCAAATCCCAAGACCACCACAGGAAGGATGGGGCTGTATCTATGGGAGGATGAGGCCACATGGAAGAGAGGAGCTGGTCCAGCCAAGGCAGATGCAGTCTGAGCTGTGGGCTGTCTACAGCTGGATGAGCAACACATCTGAGCTCAGCCCAAATTGCTGACTCAGAGAAGCATAGACCACTGAGCTTCGGGGTCTGAAGACTACAGACTGATACAACCTGGTTACTACTGGAAAGTATTTTTCCTCCTTTCACTTGTGACAAATTTTCCTTAGCTGCAGTTATTAACACCAACTGCCTACCAGACAAATTTCAAATCTTTTCTTTTGAGACAGAGCCTCATGCTGTCCCCTGGGTATAGTGCCGTGGCATCACAGCTCACAGCAACCTCCAACTCCTGGGCTCAAGTGAGTCTCCTGCCTCTGCCTCCCAAGTAGCTGGGACTACAGGTGCCCGCCACAATGCCCGGCTATTTTTTGGTTGCAGCCATCGATGTTTGGTGGGCCCAGGCTGGATTCGAACCCTCCACCTTAGGTGTATGTGGCTAGTGCCTTAGCCACTTGAGCCACAGGCACCGAGCCCAAACTTCAAATCTTAAAGACTTAACACAAAAAGCTGTATTTCTTTCTCAGTTAAATCCAGGATGAATCTGGTGATCGTCCTCCAGCTTGTGGCTAAGGGACCTGGTGGCCTCAGGGAAGAGGTAGCAGGGAAAGAGAGGGCTGCAGGCCTACCAGCTCTCAATTGCTATAGCCCAGAAGTAACATCCAAAACCCCCACCCACACCTGTCACTTCCACACACACTATTGGTCAGAACCAGTCGTGTTCTGGCTAGAAAATGGAGGGGAGCACTGACATGTTTGGATGCCTGTAAGAACTAACCATTTAGGCTCAGCGCCTGTGGCTCAAGCTGCTAAGGCACCAGCCACATACACCTGAGCTGGCGGGTTCAAATCCAGCCCGGACCCACCAAACAACAATGACGGCTACAACCAAAAAATAGCTGGGGGGTTGTGGCAGCTACTTGGGAGGTGGAGGACCTATAGTCCCAGCTACTTGGGAGGTGGAGGCAGGAGAATTGCTTGAGCCCAGGAGTTGGAGGTTGCTGTGAGATGTGATGCCACAGCACTCTACCTAGGGGGACAGCGTGAGGCTCTGTCTCAAAAAAAAAAAAAAAAAAAAGAACTAACCATTTATGTGTTATCCATTTAACATCTGTCCCCTGTATGAGACTGAATCCTTGAGGGCAGGGACCAGATCGGTTTTGCATGGTGCTGGGCCCACAGGGGGCATTGAGCAACCATTGTTGAATTGCGAAGTGAACAGATAATCAGGCAGGCCACAACAGGATCTTGTGTGTGGCAGAGAAAATTGTCCAGTAAATTTCTAATAGTCCTTCCCTTTCAGTAATATTCATGCATTACATTTCATATCATAAAACTCTTATACAATAACAATTAAATGAACACAACTGGAACACCCAAGTCCTCACTACTCAAGGCCAAGGAGCAATTCCATCTATTACTTGATAAGAAAAGAGTGGATTTGACCCTTTTTGGGGTGGGGGGAGAGCAGAGTCTAACTATTTCACCCTCTGTAGAGTGCTGTAGCGTCATAGTTCCCAGCAACTTCAAACTTTAAGCGATTGTCTTGCCTCAGCCTCCCAAGTCCCTGGGGCTACAAGCGCCTGCCACAATTCCTGGCTAGTTGTCATTGTTGTTTGGCAGGCCTGGGCTGGGTTGGAACCCGCCAGCCTCAGTGTATGTGGCCAGTGCCCTAACCACTGAGTTATCGGTGCTGAGCCGATTTGACCCTTTTTTATGGGGCAGTTTTCATGTGCCTGCATCTAAGAAGCCTTGTCAAAATTTCCTGCTTCAGGGCAAAACCAGGTGAGTGTTTTTCTCTGTTATGAGGTCTTGGTGAGTATTGTGCTATCTGTAAACCTCTTTTTTTTTTTTTTTATCTGTAAAGTGACAAGAGCATGGACCTTGTCAGATTATCATGAGGAAGTAAGTGAGCCTCTCTGTGTAATGTGGTGAAGGGTTGGCACAGTACCTGCCTGGCAGCAGCCCTCATCTTAAGTGAGTTTGCCCCCCTTCCCTTGCTCCACTGATACCAGGGATAACTCTTAGCTTGCAAGGGAACCTGGACAGGGTCTGTTGGAACGAGGAGGGGTAAGAATAGAGGTCAGTGGCTGCTGTAATGAAGCATAGTGGGGCCCTGTCTAGGGCAATGCTGCTGGATGCATAGACGAGGCTGACTCTGTATCAGTTAGTGTCTGCTGAATAACAAAAAAGCCCAAAGCTTAGGACCCTAGAACAATTATTCTATTTAACTCATGACTTTATTAGCTGGGCAATTTCTTTTAGTCTGGGCCAGCTTGGCTGATGTCTGCATCTGTAGTCAGCTGGAGGTCACCTGGTGCCAGGTGATCTAGGATAGTCTGCCTCAGTTAGTAAGCTGTTAGCCAGGCCATCTCCCTTCTCCTCCACATCTCTCCCCCACTATCACCTCCCTCTCAGAACTGGATTTTGTTCAGGTCTCTCTCCTCTCCCTTATGAAGTATGAGCTTCCTTCAGGGAGGCTGCCTCCACCTGCAGCTGGAGGATCACCATGATTAATGGAAGCACATCTTCCCTACTGTGATTGGTCAGGAAAGGGCATGTGACTGAAGCTGGCCAATGAAGTTTGTAGTAACATCTATTAGCCATGCTTCTGGGAAAGCTTCCCTCATTGCAAGGAAGACCTGTAAGAACAACAACTCACTCTTATGGGCATGTGCCAGGAGCTGCTTGTTCTAAGTGCTTTACATAAAATAAGTCATCCAACTTTCACAAGTTGGGTACTATTATTATCCCCATTTTACAGAGGAATAATCTGAGGCATAGGATGGTTAAGAAACTTGCCAACGGTCAAACAGCTAGGACTTAATTCTGGGCAGTCATGGAGCCAGGACTTAATTTTGGGCAGTCTGACTCCAGAGTACTGGGTTCTCAAGTACTATAATGCCACACTAGTCACAAGGGACCAGGCAGAGGGGCCCAGTCCTTCCTCTGGTCACAGACTTCTCTAATGTGACGCCTGGGACTTCTGTAGCCATTGGACCAGCGATCTCTAAGGATAACAGAGCAAAGTGACAGAAAGAGCCTGGTGAGGCAGGTTCCTGCAAACAGCCCTGAGGGCTGAATGAACCAATACTGAAGCCCACACCATCTATTGACTTCTTGCTTTGTAGGAAACATATTTCTTTCTTGTTTAAACTACTTTGCTTAGAGAAAAGTATCCCAATGGAGACACCACTGCCTCCAGAAGAAACACAGTGTGGAAAGACTGGCTGGGCTGCAATGAATCTGAGGGGAATCTGTTCTCCCAACCAGCTCAGCTGAGGCTGAGGCATAAGCCCTTTCACTACAGGGCCGGTTTAGAAGGCAAGGAAACTGGTAAGAGATAGTAGGAAAAGATAGAAGAAGTCTGGGGAAATAAAAGTATTTCATAACTCCTTTATTAGGCACAGGTAAAAATAGATATTCATGGTATCTAAAACCCATAGTATTGATCTGGACTCCAAATATACCCACAGAACAAGGCTGAGATTTTCCAGGTGGCCACAGGACAGACCATGCATAATCTTGTCCCCTAATCTGGATGCTCAGGTCCAGGGCCGCCAAGGTCAACAGGCCTGGACCCTAATTCCAAACCATTCCTTGAGTTAGATGAGAACCAGCCTCATAGTTTAGATCAGGAGCGTTCAAACTGTGGCCCGTGCTGCACGCAGATTATACGAGGACTTCTCTGCCTATCTGTGGTGGCGGATATCACAAAAATTATGCACAAACTTTTTTGTTTTTTGCTAATCTGCTCTTGTTAGTGTTTGTGTATTTAATGTGTGGCTCAAGACAACTCTTCTTCCAATGTGGTGCAAAGAAGCCAAAGTTTGAACACTCCTGGATTTTTGTTCTTCCAGCCCAAAACCTTGGCGTGGGCCTAGAAAGAAAATCTCTTGATCGAGAGGATAGAGCTGCTAGGAGCACAATTCCCAGCACAACCTGGGCTCTGGAGTCCTGAGTTGCAGGAGAGAGGCCTGCAGACTTTGGCACAGGGATACCTCCCCTTCTCTGAAAAAGTGCAAGATACAAAGGCAACTGGTTTGGGGGTCAAGCACGGTGGCTCAGACCTGTAATCCTGGCATTCTGGGAGGCCAAGGTGGGAGGATCTCTTGAGTTCAGGAGTTTGAGACCAGTCTGAACAAAAGCTAGACCTCATCTCTACTAAAAATAGAAAAATTAGCCAAGCACTGTGATAAGCACCTGTAATCCCAGCTATTTGAGAGGCTGAGGCAGGAGGGTCACTTGAACTCAGGAGTCTGAGGTTGTTGTGAGCTAGGCTGATACCACGACACTCTAGCCTGGGGCAACAGAGTGAGACTCTGTTTCAAAAAAAAAGGCAGCTTGGTTCTTTATGAAAGGGACTGTCCTACAGGCAGAGGTGGCTAAGCATCAGTACAAGTGGTAGATGACACTGGTACTAAGTGTGCCCAGTGTAGAGGTAGGAGGATCACCTGAGCCCAGAAGTTGGAGGTTGCAGTGAGCTGTGATGATGCCACTGCCCTCTAGCCAGGGCAACAGAGTAAGACTCCCTGCCTCAAAAAAAAAAAAAAAAAAAACAAAGAATGCTAACCTGCCAGCTCTGCTGTGTGAGCAGGGAGTCTTGTCTCCTTTGCTCACTGGTATGTTCCCAGCACCTAGAATGGAGAGCTCGGCACACAGGAAGCGCCCAAGCGGACCTTGTGTGTGTGCAGAACACATTGGTGGGCACACAGCACACTCCACACAGGCTTCCTTTCTCCCTCCTTGAAGGCACTTAAGGTTTGGCTCAGTTCAAAGTGGCAGGAGAAAGCTTGAGGACGCCCTCAGTTCAGTCCACTGTTTGCAGCTGAGAGTCTGGTAGGACGGCCTAGCCATAGAGATCTACTTCTCTTTCTCCCTCCTCTTCCTCTGCTTCCTCCAGCCCCCGCCCATCAGGGACCACCTGGTCAGCCTCCCAGAGGTGGGATTGGGATGGGGCTGAAGGGACCCGATCCTCCCGTAGCCAGGGGTGCAGCAGGATGCCTGTGGCTGTGAGCCTCTCAGTCGGCTCCCGTCGAAGGAGGCAGCGGACCAGGCAGCGGGCTGCAGCTGAGAGGCCCTCAGGTAGGGCAAAGGCACCACGACGTATCTTGCCAAAGAGCGAGGCAGGCTCTGAATCCTGGAAGGGGTAGTGGCCGGCCAGCATGGTGAAGAGTGCCACGCCCAGGCTCCAGATGTCAGCCGCCTTGCCTGAGTAGGATGCCCTGGAGCTGAGGATCTCGGGTCCCACGTATGCTGGGCACGCATGCTTGTCCCACAGAGAGTCGTCTGGACCGGTCAGCACACAGGCATCCTCCAGGTTCTCCAGCACCAGCTTTGTCCTGGGGCAGGGGCAGAGATGGAGGGGTCATGTCTTCTCTAGAATCCCCATGCTGCCACCCGGCACTATCACCATAATGGTACCCACTTCTGAGTGGCTGCTGGCATCTGACAGACATGAGCCAGTTCTATGAGGATGGGTGACTGATATTGTTTGACAGATGAGGAAGCTGAGGCTGAGAGAGGTTAGGTTGTTTCTTAAGGTCACAGAGCAATTACATTTAAATTAAGACTCTGAAAGGAGCACATCATTTCCCAACAGTCCCTTGGGGAGGGGACTCAGGGACCTGAGAGGGTTGAAACTCTTTTAAGTCAGGCTGGGTGTGGTTGTAGCTCATACCTGTAATCCCAGCACTTTGGGATTTTTTTAAAAAGCCTCTCTTAAACCACATGCAAACTTAGGGTCTAGGCAGGTAATAAAATGAGAGAAACAGGGTGGCGCCTGTGGCTCAAAGGAGTGGGGTGCTGGCCCCATATGCTGGAGGTGCTGGGTTCAAACCCAGCCCTGGCCAAAAACTGCAAAAAAAAAAAGAGAGAAACACAAAGTATGCCAGATGTATCAGACCAGCCTTGCCTAAAAAGGGCACCATTAACAAAAGCTCAGTATGGTTTTTATTTATTTTATCTTATTTTATTTTTTTAAGATGGGGTCTTGGGTGGTGCCTGTAGCTCAGGGATAGGGCACCAGGTACATACACTGAAGCTGGCGGATTGGAACCTGGCCCTGGCCAGCTAAAACAACAATGACAACTGCTGCAACAACAACAACAAAATGGCCGGGCGTTGTGGTGGGCACCTGTGGTCCCTGCTACTTGAGAGGCTGAGGCAAGAGAATCACTTAGGCCCAAGAGTTTGAGGTTGCTGTGAACTGTGATGCCAGGGCACTCTACCCAGGGCAACAGCTTGAGGCTCTATCTCAAATAAATAAATAAATAAATAAATAAATAAAAGACAGGGTCTTGCTTTGCTGCTCAGGCTGGAGTGCAGTGGTATGATCATAGCTCACTACAACCTCAGACTCCTGGGCTTATATGATCCTCTTGCCTCAGCCTCCTGAGTAGCTGAGACTACAGGTGTATACACCATGCCTGGCTAATCTTTTAATTTTTTTATAAAGACAGGAGTGTCACTATTGCTATTGCCCAGGCTGGTCTCTACTCTTGACCTCTGACCTCAACCTCCCCAAAGCTGTAGGTTACAGGTATGAGCTGCTGTGCCCAGCGCAGTCTAATAAACGTCCACTGGACCTGTTCCTAGGCTAGGCTAAGGACGTTGCTGGCTCATCTCATTTTGTCCTGGCTACCACCTGGAACAAAGACACCATTTTACAGCTCTGGGGTGTCAGGCTGGAAGGGAACACTGGCTCTCACCTACCCAGAGCCAGTGCTGTGAACCACTCATGTAATTCCCAAGGTGGCCTCATGTTCCCATTTGTTTTTCTCTGAGAAGCCAGAAATCGTATTTTAATGTACAAGTCCCAGTTTTTAAAATCTTAGCAACCAAATTCAATAAAAACACAAACAAATGGGTACCTGGGGAGGGGGGGAAGTGTGTATAGCCTACTTGCAACTTGTATTTTAAACCTGTGGTCTCCAAGCCCCAGGCAGAGGACTCATACCTGTCCATGGCCTGTTAGGAACTGGGGACCCCATAGCAGGAGGTGAGCAGGCAGGCAAGCCTGGGAGAGAAGTTTCATCATCACTTGCTTCACTGCCTAAGCTCCACCTCCTGGCAGATCAGACTGGCATTAGACTTTCATAGGCGCACGAACCCTGCTGTAAACTGCGCATTAGAGGGATCTAGGTTGCAAGCTCCTTATGAGAATCTAATGATACCCACCTTCTATAGAAAAACTGTCTTCCATGAAACTGGTCCCTGGTGCCCAAAAGGTTGGAGAACTACCATTTTAAACAACTCCCATAAAGTGCTCTAGGTGGCTTAAATAGTAATAATCTTGTTATTGCTGTGAATAATCTCCTTCCTTATGGCATCACTATCTGGGTGCCTAATGGCATTGCACAAACGCTGACTAATCCTATGAATCACAGTATCGTGTGTGTGTGTGTGTGTGTGTGTGTGTGTGTAGGGGAGAGAAAGAGAGACAATATTATTGGCCCATTTTACAGATGGAGAAATGACAGCTCAGACAGGTGTAGCCAATTGCTCAGGGCCAAAACACAGGTATGAAGCAGAACCAGTCTGTCTGACTCACAGTCCCTCTTCTACTACCAATTCTCAAACTATTGTCTTGAGAGAGAAGGAAGCACTCGGCTGGGAGGTCTAGGGTAGCCACCCTAAGCTTAGTTTAAAGCTATGTACTAGCTTAAAAATCAATATAACTTTTACATTCTCCTTCTTGCTAAAAAGCACATTCATTTTTTGCTTTTTGGGGTTTTTTTTGAGACAGAGTCTCAGTCTGTTGGCCTAGGTTGAGTGCTGTGGTGTCATCATAGCTCATAGCAACTTCAAACTCTTGGGCTCATGAGATCCTCCTGCTTCAGCTTCCTGTGTAGCTAGGACTGCAAGTGCCCCCCCCCACAATACTCGGCTAAATTCTAATTTTTCTATTTTTAGTAGAGATGGGGTCTTACTCTTACTCGGGCTGGTCTTGAACTCCTGAGCTCAAGCAATCCACCCACCTCGGCCTCCCAGCGTGCTAGGATTACAAGCACCTGGCTATTTTTAGAGATGGGTTCTTGCTCTTGCTCAAGCTGGCCTTGAACTCATGAGCCTCAGCCTCCCAGAGTGCTAGGATTACAGATGTGAGCCACTGCACCTGGGCAGCGTGTTCGTTTTAATATAAAATGTAGAAGAAGGAAATAGAAAGTCAGCTGTAAGCAAATACCACAGTAATAACTGCTACAGGCAGGCCAGGCACAGTGGCTCATGCTTGTAATCCCAGCACTCTAGGAGGCTGAGGAGGATGGATTGCCCGAGCTCTGGAGTTCAAGACCAGCCTGAGCAAGAGCAAGACCCGTCTCTAAAAATAGCTGGGTGTTGCAGCAGGCACCCATAGTCCCAGCTACTTGGGAAGCTGAGGTAAGAGGATTGCTGGAGTCCAAGAGTTTGAGGTTGCCGTGAGCTATGATGCTCGCTACAGCACTCTACTAAGGGCAACAAAGTGAGACTTTGTCTCAAACAAAAACAAAGATGGACGGCTGCTAAAATTAACAGGTGAAAGTTGAGAAAAACACAGGATATTAATATGCATAGCTTCAAAGTACCTCCCTCAAGGTATTTATTAATTACAAAAGGGTAAATTAGGAATTTTATTTTATTTTATTTTTTTGAGACACAGTCTCAAGCTGTCACCCTGAGTAGAGTGCTATGGTGTCATAGCTCACAGCAACCTCCATCTGGGGCTCCAGTGATCCTCTTGCCTTAGTTTTTCTATTTTTAATAGAGACAGGGTCTTGCTCTTGCTCTGGCTGGTCTCAAACTCATGAGCTCAAGCAATCCACCACCTCGGCCTCCCAGAGTGCTAGGGTTACAGGTATGAGCCACCACGCCTGGCCTAAATGAGGAATTTTACAGTGGAGAGACCTGGCAGACACTACCTTAACCAAGTGATCACGGTAAAGACCTAGCAACTCACGCACCTCCCAATATGATGTGCTGAGCAGACTATCACTTCTGCAGTGTCCTTGCCAAAAACACATAACTGCAATCTAACTTTTCTGTGTAACTGTGGGAAAACAATCCAAATTGAGGGATACACAAAGTAACTGTAAAATGGCCCAGTAATATTCTCTCTCTCTTTTTCTCTCTCCCCTACACACACACACACATACACACAAATACATGCAATACTGTTATTCATAGGATTAGTCAGCGTTTGTGAAATACTCTTCAAAAGTCTCAAGGTCATGAAAGAAAGGGACAGACTGAGGAACTGTCTCAGATTAGAGGAAACCAAGGGAACATGACAACTAAGTGGAACATGAGATCCTGGACTGCGTCCCAGACAACAAAGGGACTTTTGTGGGACACTAGGGAAGTCTCAACGAATCTGTGGTTTGGGGTCAGTAGTGCTCTGCCAAGGTTAATTTCTTAGTTTTGATCATTGTACTATGGCTATGTAAAGTGTTCATATTAGTGGAAACTGGGTGACGGATATACAGAAAGTCTTTGAACTATTTTGGCCACTTTTCCAAAAATCTAAAATTATTTCAAAAGAAAAAGTTTTAAAAAAAACACAATGGGGGCTGGGCATGATGGCTCACACCTATAATCCTAGCACTCTGGGAGGCCGAGGCCAGGGTGGATTGCCTGAGCAAATAGGTTCGAGACCAGCCTGAGCCAGAGCAAGACCCTGTTTCTAAAAATAGCCAGGCATTGTGGTGGGCACTTGTAGTCCCAGGTACTCGTTAGGCTGGGGCAAGGGGATAACTGGAACCCAAGAGTTTGAGGTTGCTGTGAGCTGTGACTCCACAGCACTCTACCAACGGCTACAAAGTGAGACTCTTGTCTCAAAAAGAAAAAAAATACAATGGGATCACACTCTTTCTTCCACAAAAATATCTTGAGATGAAACTGATGCTCCTAGTGGTTATTCTCAGCTGCTCAGTGCACTCCCTGACACACCTTGCAGAGTGTCTGGGGAAGGGACAGGGGGCAGGTCCCTCTGCCTCTCTTTCAAGGAGAGTTATTTTATCAATATTGGTCTTCTTAGCATCCCAACCTAGAGAAACACCATTATGTTTTAACCAAAAAGTGCTAATTTTCAATTTCACAGAAAAAGTGTCCACGTAGAGAAACTCAGGCTCTCTTTGGCTGTGTTCTTGGAATCCTGGAAACATCCTAACAATCCACCCATTTCCCCTACCAGTGGGGAAACTGAGGCTCAGAGATCCTGAGCCACCGAGAGTCAGCTGGTAAGGCCAGGCAGGCCTTCTGTCTCTCAAGCTCAGAGTGCATTAGCAACCAGGCTCTGGGTTCAGATTTGGTTCAAATCCTGAGCTTCACTCATTGTTTAGTTGTGCGATCTTGGGCAAGTTACATGACTTCTCTGGGCCTCAACTTCCTTATGGGAGGATAACAGTACCTACTTCATATATTAAAGATCCAGACAAGCCTGGCAATGCAGTGATGCCCTTCCCCACAGTCAGCTTTGTGATTACCATGGCCACAATGCTCCACGTGCAGGGCCTTCTGAGAGGACTGGGTCAACCTTGGGAATGAACTGGGTAGTGTGCACGCGTTGTCCATCTCTTAACTAGGTTACTCTGCCATTCTGGGTCTCCATCATGGCCCACCCTCTAGTGTGTCTGTGGGCGGGATATCTGCGGCCACACTCACCTCTCAGAGTCTGTGAAGACAAAGCGACACAGCTTGAGATCACGCAGGACTAGACCGTGCTGGTGACAGTGTGCCAGGGCTGCGGCCATCTGGCGGAAGAGCGCGGCGGCCTCAGGCTCCGGCACCCGGCGGCGGCTGCGCACCAGGCTGTGCATGTCCCCATGGGTCCGAGAGAAAAAGGTATAGAGGAGCTGGGTGCCTGCCATCACCTGGGCAGGTCGCGCCACGTGCTCGTGGGGGGGCAGTCGCACGTAGGGCTCAAGCACAGCCGGGGCGTCACGGGCAGGGTACACCTGTGGGCAGAGGATGGTGTGAGCGCGGCTGGGGACCCACAGGAGCTTCGGCTGACCTCCCCAACAGTCCCAGGTGGGTGCTAGGCACTGTGCCAAATGCTTCCCTTACCTAGTCACTCAGCCATGACAACAGCCCTTTAAACAGGGTGACCTGCTCCATTTTAAAGTTAGAGAAGCTGAGAGGCCACACAGCCTGTGTTCTAAGTGGAGGGGCACAGACAGTGCAAAGGCCCTGAGGCAAGAGAAAGCTTGACCTGGTCTGGAAACCCAGGCAAAGGGCACTGTGGCCTCAAAGGTGTGGGGCAGAGAACAGGGATAGATGGTGAGGGTGGTGAGCGTGTTGTTAGAGAAATGTGTTAGGGTTAATGGGCATTCCAGTGAAACCTCACCCTAGGCCTGAAAGGTAGGTCCCACTTTAATGATGATAAGACTGAGGCTCAGAAAAGGGAAGTGACTTCTTATAAGCCATATAGCCAATCAGCAGCAAAGCTACTTTGCTCACTTTGCTTTGTCTGACTTTAAACCCATTACATGTTATGTTAACCATGCCACACAGGAAATAAAAAAGCATTTACATAACTAGTCCATGAGAAAAATTTAAAGCATATAATTAAAAAAAACATTTGAGGCTCAGTGGTTAGGATGCTGGCCACATACACTGTGTCTGGCAGGTTTTAACCCGGCCATGCCTGCTAAAAAAACGACAACTTCACCAAAAACTAGCTGGGTGTTGTGGCAGGCGCCTGTAATCCCAGCTACTTGGGAGGCTGAGGCAAAAGAATCATTTTTAAGCCCAAGAGTTTGAGGCTGCTGTGAGCTGTGACTCCACAGCACTCTACTGAGGGTGACATAGAGAGACTCTGTCTCAAAAAAAAAGAAAAAATAGTTGAGGTAACATAGAGGAAATAACCAAAAACAGAAACTTTTTTTTTTTTTTTTGAGACAGAGTTTCACTGTGTTGCTGTGGGTAGAATGCCCTGGCATCACCATAGCTCACAGAAACCTGAAACTCTTGGACTCAAGCAATACTCTTGCCTCAGCCTCCTGAGTAGCTGGGACTATAGGTGCCCACCACAATGTCCAGCTAGGTTTTTCTCTTTTTTTTTTTGAGACAGAGCCTCAAGCTGTCCCCCTGGGTAGAGTGCGGTGGCATTACAGCTCACAGCAACCTCCAACTCCTGGGCTCAAGCGAGTCTCTTGCCTCTGCCTCCCAAGTAGTTGGGACCACAGGCGCCTGC
>CAUYTI010098790.1:0-14550 GCA_963575145.1 Galago senegalensis | reverse complement strand
CAATCCAAATTCACCTTTACTAGTGAAATCATCAGCTACCAATGCAAATCTTCCTTTACTTCCTCCTTTACTAATGAAATCACCAACCACCAATGAAAAGTGTACTCGTACTGGACCCTACCCCTCTTGCTTTCTGTACCCATAAAAACTGCCTTCACCCGGAGTTCGGGGCTCGTCCTCAGCTTGCATGCCAGGAGAGTCCAGGCCCGGGCCCCCCAGGGCCTCCCGGGTCTCCCGGGTCTCCTGGGTCTCCTGGACCTCCCAGGCCTGAAATAAAACTCATCTCATGCCTATTACATCAGAGCGTGTCTCGAAGTCTGTCCGTTTGAGCTAAGTTGGGAGGATTTTTCGGACCTAACACTCTTGCCTCAGCCTCCCAAGTAGCTGTGACTACAAGGGCCCTCCACAATGCCTAGCTATTTTTTAGAGACAGGGGTCTTGCTCTGGCTCAGGCTGGTCTTTTTATTTATTTATTTTTTTTGAGACAGAGCCTCCAGCTGTTCCGTTGGGTAGTGCTGTGGCATCACAGCTCACAACAACCTCCAACTCCTGGACTCAAATGATTCTCGTGCCTCCAACTCCCAAGTAGCTGGGACTACAGGTGCCTACCACAACACCGGCTATTTTTTGGTTGCAGCTGTCATTGGCGGGCCCAGGCTGATTCAACCTGCCAGCTCAGGTTTGTGACTGGCACCTTAGCTGTCTGAGCCACAGGCACCAAGCCCAGAGTCTCACTTTATTAACCTTGGTAGAGTGCTCTGGTGTCCCAGCTCACAGCAACCTCTATCTACTGAGCTTAGGTGATTCTCTTGTCTCAGCCTCCCAAGTAGCTGGGACTATGGGCGCCCGCCATAATGCCCAGCTATTTTTTTATTGTAGTTTGGCCAGGGCCAGTTTTGAACCTGCTACCCTCCGTTTATGGGGCCAGCACCCTACCCACTGAGCCACAAGCGCCACCCCCTCAGGCTGGTCTTAGACCTATAAGCTCAGGCAATCCACTTGCCTAGTCCATTGTTCTATTTTTAGTAGAGACAGGGTCTTGCTCTTACTCAGGCAGGTATCGAACTCCTGAGCTCAAGCAAGCAATCTACCTGCCTCGGCCTCCCAGAGTGTAGAATTATAAGCTTGAGCCACTGCACCTGGCCACCACATTTTATTAATCCGCTCATGGATTGATGGGCACTTCAGTTGTTTCCACAACTTCAAAATTGTGAGTTGTACTGGTACAAACATTGTTAGGTGATTTACTTTCTCACGGGGAGAGAAGGACGGCTTGGCCACGGGTGCAAGCTCACTCCTAGAATTGTTTGAAAGCAAGATGGCATGTAGCAAAAGGTCTTTATTTTCCACTCCCTTTTATTGGGAGCTAGTCCCGTATACCACATTGAACAATAATCCTAACATCCTCAATTCTTTTTTTTTTTTTTTTTTGAGACAGAGCCTCAAGCTATCCCCCTGGGTAGAGTGCGGTGGCATTACAGCTCACAGCAACCTCCAACTCCTAGGCTCAAGCGAGTCTCTTGCCTCCGCCTCCCAAGTAGCTGGGACCACAGGCGCCCGCCACAATGCCCGGTTATTTTTTGGTTGCAGCCGTCATTGTTGTTTGGCGGGTCCAGGCTGGGGATTCGAACCCGCCACCTTAAGTGTACGTGGCTGGCGCCTTAGCCGGTTGAGCTATAGGCGCCGAGCCGGAAAGCATTTTCAAAGGCCTGCTGGATCTCGGCCACTGCTACTTCTGTCCAGACTCCTTCAGGGGCTCACTGCTGTGTTCACATCTCCATCACACTGTCGAGGAAATGACACTGAGAAGTTGAAAATGGACACAGGGATGATGCTGCAGGAAATCCTCACATCTCCACAACATCACAAGGCAAGAGAAAACAGCCAACAGGAAGAGAAAAATGGTTTCTGCCTCAAATCTCTCACAAATGAGAGAATGATGGTATCTAATTCACATCCAGAATCCCTAGCTGCAAGAGACTCTGAAAGGCATACACTTTTAACCCTGAGCTGCTATAGTAGAGGGAAGGTGGCCTGGAGACTAACCAGGCCAGCCAATGAGCCCCATACCACTCTATCTCCTACAGTTGCTAAAATTAAACAAGTTAACCACATGAAAGTATAGAATGGGACCAGACACACATCAAACAGTGCCTGCTACCCTCTATGCCCAGGGCTTGGGTTGTAACACATCCTTGAAGTGCATTCACCCTACTGCTAAGCTAACTCACCTCCCTAAAAAGAAAGCAGCAAGCACATATCATCCTTAGCACATCTCTGTCACCTTCCACTGTCACCTTCCAAAGAATCAAATCCCAAAACCCTAAATCAGTACGTGAACTGAAATTGTGGTTAAGCACTTTCATATCAAGTGATAGTACCCGTCTATAGATTTTTTTTCGAGACAGAGTCTCACTATGTCACCCTTGGCAGAGTGCCATAGCATCAGAGCTCACAGCAACCTCAAACTTCTGGGCTTAAGCGATTCTCTTGCCTCAGCCTCCCAAGTAGCTAGAACTACAGGTGCCCGCCACAATGCCTGGCTATTTTTTTGTTGTAGCTGTCACTGTTGTTTGGCAGGCCAAGACCAGGTTCAAACCCACCAGCCCCAGACAGAGTATGTGGCCAGCGCCCTAGCCGCTGAGCTACAGGCACCAAGCCTCTGTTTATATATTTTTTGAAACAGAGTCATTTCACTCTGTGGCCCTGGATAGAGGGTCTATGGTGTCATCACAGCTCACAGCAACCTCAAATTCCTAGGTTCAGACAATCCTACTGCCTCAAACTCCTGAGTAGCTAGGACTACACACACCTGCCACAATGCCCAGCTAATTTTTCTATTTTTGGTAAAGACAGAGTCTAGCTCTTGCTCAGGTTGGTCTCAAGCTCTTAAGCTCATGGGATCCTTCCTCTTCAGCCTCCCAGAGTGCTACAATTACAGGTGTGAGCCACTGTACCTGAACAGACTTGTTTTTCTTAAGCAAGCAATTTCAAATATTTTCATATAGCAGAACCTTTTTTTAAAAAAGTGAAATCTCAGCCAGGCAAGGTGACTCATGCTTGTAATCCTAGCACTCTGGGAGGCTAAGACAGGTGGACTGCTTGAGCTCACAAGTTCAAGATCAGCCTGAGTAAAAGTGAAACCTTGTCTCTACTAAAAATAGAAAAACTGAGGCAAGAGAATGGTTTGAGCCCAAGAGTTACTGAAAGTTGCTATGAGCTGTGACATCATGGCACTCTACCCAGGGTGACAGCTTGAGACTTTGTCTCAAAAAATAAATAATAAATAAAATAAAAAGTGAAATCTCATGTGAAATCCCAACAAAGGCAAAGAACAGGGCCAAAAATCCAACCTGCATATTGGGTATGTGCTCTATTTAGAGATTTACTTGTATTATCTCGTTTAACCTTCATATTAACTCTCTACCAGAGGTACATTTAACCTCATGTCATCTAAGTACACACTGGAGATCACTGGAGGCAAAACCTTGATCTTCTCCAGGTCACACATTTGGCTGAGTATAAAAATAGCAGAGCTGGGGTTTGAATTTGGGTCTGAACAGATCTAGCTCTCAACCACCACACTCCTATGACTTTGCCTTTGAATTACAACTTGCACCAGGGTGAACAAGACACAGAACATGCCCCCAAGGCACTACCAGGAAACAGACCAGAAAAATCCATCATTACAATTCTTTAAACACAGCCAGGTGCACCCCATGTCCCAGCCTGCCACAAGCTGTTCTTTGTCCCACACCTTCACTGGGCAAGTTCCTTCTCTTCCTTCAAATGAAGTTCAAATGTCTCTCTTCAGCAAAAGATACTCAGGATCATCTCTCCTTAGAGTTAAATAAAGGGGCCTTAACAGGCTCAGCGCACGCAGCACAGTGGTTACAGCACCAGCCACATACACCCAGGCCAGCTAAACAACAATGACAAATACAACAAAAAAAATAGCTGGGCATTGTGGTGGGTGCCTGTAGTCCCAGCTACTTGAGAGGCTGAAATGCCACAGCACTCTACCAAGGGCAACTTAGTGGGACTTTGTCTTAAAAGAGGGGGTGGGGGGACATAAAAAATGTAAGTGGTCTTACTCCCAGACCAGTGTTTATTGGCTGATTAAACTTTTGGCTT
Source organism: Galago senegalensis (assembly GCA_963575145.1). NCBI lineage: Eukaryota > Metazoa > Chordata > Mammalia > Primates > Galagidae > Galago > Galago senegalensis. The sequence continues at coordinate 10,416 of CAUYTI010098790.1, read as the reverse complement.
CATGGAAACCAACCCCATTCTCCTGTGGAAAATAAACTCCCCATAACATGTTACTGAATTCCTTATACTTGCTATCTAAATTTCTAGATAAATACTGTTAATTACACTGGGTGCACAGGACTCCTTAACACAGACCCTCTCTTCTACATAAGATGAGATCCTGCTCAATTACTATCAGTAAATTTCCTTCAAGGAAGCAAATAAATACTGACATTTACTCTCAAAGGCTAGGTAATTTTGCCCACACCCCCACCCCCAGGATATCTGGCAATGTCTGGAGACTGTTTTGGTTGTCACAACTGGGAAGTGATACTGGCATCTAGCCAGTAGAGGTCAGGGCCACTGCAAAACACCCTCCAAGGCACAGGACAGCCACCCACGTCAAAGAATCATCTATCCTGGAGGTGGAACACATTATTCTTAGTAAAGCATCACAAGAATGGAGAAGCATGAATCCTATGTACTCAATTTTGATATGAGGACAATTAATGACATGGTGGGGGTAGGGAAAGGGGAGAGCTGAGAGAAGAAGAAGGTGGGAGGGGTGGGGAAGGGAATAGCAGAGAGAGGGAAGGAGGGAGGGAAGTGGGGTCTTGGTGTGTGTCACACCTTTTGGGGGCAAGACACGATTGTAAGAGGGACTTTACCTAACACATGCAATCAGTGTAACCTGGTTTCCTGCACCATCAATGAATCCCCAACAATAAATTTAGAAAAAAAAAATTATCCATCCCAAAATTACAACAGTGCCAAAGTGAAGAAATCCCACTCTAACTGACTCAGCAATGTACTGCCCAAAGCAAGCACAGTACAAGAGCAGGAACTTGAGAAAGCTTTAGAAAACGGACTTTCTAGAAATGATATTGTTTATGTCGGAACCACAGAAAACATCTGCTTAGGGAGAACCTAAAAGTCAGGTGCTTTCTCTGTTTGATCCCTAACCTTACACACAAGTCTTATCCCTGCTCTAAGGCTCAGAAAGGTAACATGCCCAAGGTCACACAGCCATTACATTGGAGAGCTCACTATGCACCCAGCTGGACTGACTTCTGACCCAGCGCTCTCAACTGGGTGCACCCCTGTCCCTGACCACAGCAACAGCACTCATACTGGCTCCACCCCCAAAACTGCCTTGTCTGCCCCCCACAAGACAGTGAACTCTGTCAAGACAGGGACACTCCCTCTCAAGCTCTGAGTGCAATCTGGGAAAGGGGTGCTTACTGCAGTGTAAGTGAAGAAGGAACAAATGGGAGCTGGGCCTGTAGCTCCCCTCACCCAGGCCACCTCATCAAGCAGTCAGGGTCACCAATGGGTCTGCCAACTCTAGTCAGAAGTCCCCTGACCAGCTCCACCCTTCGCCTAGGCATGTTCCCTTAGACTAAGCATCTATGATACTGTCCACACATATTTCTTCCAATGAGGACAAGTAAAACAGAAGGGCATTCAGGGAAGGAACAAAGTTGAGAAACAACATGACTGAACAGCATGACTAAGCAGCCTGGCCTTGGAGCCCCCCACCCCCTCTAACCCAGTGCTGCCCTCAACAAAAGCTTACAAGATCCATAATCCTCTGGGTACCTGTGAGGGCCAGGGTAGGAACTGAGTTATGAAACATTCACTGTAATTCCATTTGCTCACCTGTAAAATGTTTAGATTTCTGGCACAGAACCCTTTCCCCTTGATGACATAACTTTAGAGTGAAACTATTCTCTCACGTTTGTAAGACTCTAGGATGGGGTATCCAGACTTTTGTTTTCCTTTGTGGCACCTTGGAAGAAGAGTTTGTCTTGGCTACACAGTAAATAACCAGATACTAACAAAAGCTGATTAGCAAAAAAAAAAAAAAAAAAAGGCCGACACAATGGCTCACGCCTGGAATCCCAGCACTTTGGGAGGCTGAAGTAGATAGATCCCTTGAGCTCACAGGTTCAAGACCAGCCTGAGCAAGAGTGAGACCTCGTCTCTAAAAATAGCCAGGTATGTGGCAGGCACCTGTAGCCCCAGTTACTTGGGAGGCTGAGGCAAAAGAATCACTTGAGCCCAAGAGTTAGAGGTTGCTGGGAGCTATGACACCTGGGTACTCTATAGGGGGTAACAAAGTAAGACTCTGTCTCAAAAAAAGAAAAGGTCTATGCATACTTACTAAGATATCTGACACCACAGGTAAGCAGCCAGAAAAAAAAAAAAAAAGTCCTCACGGAAATCAGAATTCAGCCCAGAAGCCATAGGTTGGATACTCCTGCTCTGGGACAAAAAAGCCTACTAGACTCCTCAGCCTATGACATAAGCAGTGACTCACTACTTAAGAATGGCTCACACTAACAATGTCATAAGCCCAGGCCCTATGGCCGCCTATAATCCTAGCACTCTGGGAGGCTGAGGCAGGTAGGTTGCCTGAGAACAGGAGTTGGAGACCTACCTAAGCAAGAGCGAGACTCCGTCTCTAAAAACAGCCAGGCACTGTGGCGGGCACCTGTAGTCCCAGCTACTCAGGAGGCTAAGGCAAGAGAATCAATCACCTAAGCCCAGGAGTTGGAGGTTGCCTGAGCTGCGTGACGCCATGGCACTCTACAGATGGCGATAAACTGAAACTCTATATCTAACAAAAAAAAAAAAAAAAAAGTGAAAGCCATCAAAATAAGGTTAGGGAGACAAGAACCAAAGAAGAGACATTTATTTTCTGGGGCACAAAGCTGAGAATGATTTTCAAAAAGCAGTAGCTTTAGAAATTTCATAATTTATAGGGTTTTCTTTCTTTTTTTTTTTTTTTGAGACAGAGCCTCAAGCTGTCCCCCTGGGTAGAGTGCCGTGGCATTACAGCTCACAGCAACCTACAACTCCTGGTCTCAAGCGAGTCTCCTGCCTCTGCCTCCCAAGTGGTTGGGACAACAGGCGCCCGCCACAACGCCCGGCTATTTTTTGGTTGCAGCCATCATTGTTGTTTGGCGGGCCCGGGCTGGGGATTCAAACCCGCCACCTTAGGTGTATGTGGCTGGCGCCTTAGCCGGTTGAGCTATAGGCGCCAAGCCAGGGTTTTCTTTCAAGAGGTTCCAACACAGCTCAACTCTGCCATGTAACAAAGGTGGCATGGAGCGAGTACAGCTATGTTAATCACAAGCAACTGACGCTTAAAAGTAGCGTGTCTACATCTTCACTGGATTTCATACGTGCTAGCCCACTTCATCCCCATCACCACTGTCAGGATCACCTCCACGTATAGGTGAAGAAGCTGACATGGAAAGAGTGTCGTGCACATCAGTGACGTAACAGGCACTAAATGCTAGGCTCTTACTAACGCCATTTTAGGATTAAAAAACTGGCTCAGGCTCGGGGCCTGCAGCTCAAGCAGCTAGAGGACCGGCCACATATACCACAGCTGGCGGGTTTGAAATCAGCCAGGGCCTGCCAAACAACAATGACAACTACAACCAAAAAATAGCCTGGCATTGTGGCTAGCAACCGTAATCCCAGCTACTTGAGAGGCTGAGGCAAAAGAATAGCTTAAACCCAAGAGTTGGAGGTTGCTGTGAGCTGTGACACGACAGCACTCTACCCAGGGCAACAGCTTGAGACTCTGTCTTAAAAAAAAAAAAGGGCTCAGAGAAGTGAAGTAACTTGTTCAAGATCACATAGTAAGGTCATAGGTACAGATCTGTTTTATTTCAAAGCCAACCTCTTTCACTATGGCTGCTTCCCACCCAATCCCATTTCAAGCAAAGTTTCCCAGATTTGCCAAGAATCCCAAGTAATTCTAAAAACCTAGGCTGAAAGTGGGGAAGAGTGGAGGAAGGAGGGGGATGGGGGGGATCACAGTGTATAGCACACCTCTTGAGGGCAGGACACAACTATAAGAGGGACTTTATCTAACAAATGCAAGCAATGTAACCTAATTCTTTGTACCCTCAAGGAATCCCAAACGATAAAAATAAATTTTAAAAAGTAAATAAGTAGGGCGGTGCCTGTGACTCAAAAAGGGTAGGGCGCCAGTCCCATATGCCAGAGGTGGCGGGTTCAAACCTAGCCCCGGCCAAAAACTGCAAAAATAAATAAATAAATGAATAAGTAAGTAAATAAAAAAATAACCTAGGCCCTCTCCCTGAGATTCTGATTCTGTAGTTCTAGATGGGTCCTGAGGATTCACACTGAATAGGCTCCAGGAGGTATTCATAAACAGAGCATGAACACATTTGTCAGCCACACAGATCTGAACCACCACATACGGCACAACTGCAGCTGCAGAAGGAATACCGATAGGGTCTCCCCCAAAGTTCCCAACACCAGGAACTCCACTTGTGGTAGCAGGATACCACATCAGAGAAAAAAAGTGGCCCCACAAAACCTCAGGCCATGTTGGAGATCCTTACACTCATGACTGGTCTTAGACTCACTTGAGATGATCCCACAGTTAGCTGATGAAGCAACTGAGGCAGTGGTAAGTTAATTACAGGCCTATGGTCGGTGGCAGAAGTCTCAGCTGACTCCAGCCAGCACATCATAGCATCTCAAAGAAACACACTGTCACTGCTGCAAAGTTATCCAACACAAGGTTTGCTGGGGCGCATACAGGGCAGCCAGGGCCAGCTGCAGAAACACTCCTACCTGCCAACCCCCAGCCCACAGCCCTCTAAAGAGCAGCTGTGAAGCTGATCACAATTCTACCCAAACTCTCCACAGGCCCTGTGGCCTTCCTTACAGCACTTTACAGTTTGAGAGTTCACATTTGCTTGTCTCACTAGTATGTCTACCCCTAATACCACCAGACTATGTGCCCACCCTAAGTCAAGACCTAAGATCATTTCTGTCACCATATTACACTTATTGAATCAAAACATGATTAGAAGGTGAAGGAATTGTCCCCACAGGGCACAAATAATAGAAGGTGAAGGAATTGTCCCCACAGGGCGTTAGGAGAGATACAGAAACCACAACAGCCTGAACTGGCACCTGGGTGACAGGACCCGCACAGGGAAGAGTACATGGCCTGGGCCCAACATGGGTGGGAATGTGTGTGGATGCAGTAACAGCACATACTTCAATGGCAAGACTAGAGGCAGAACAAGAACACAAGAGTACAGCCATGCAGAAGCATGGGAAACAGACCAGGCTGCTGAAATGCCAGCTCTGGGCTATATGAGGCTGCAGTTAGCAATGTGAGTTACTCACTAATGTTACCCTTGTCAGGACCCTCTGCTTGGCCCAAGAAATCTAAGTTATTAACGTGCAGGGTCCTCCCATGGCTATGACTGACACACCATGGTTGCTATGCAGCAACACTGGCCACCTGTGGGTCACCCATAGCCACCACAGGTCAGAGTCTGAGAATGACAACAGATCACACAAGTGAGCCGGGAACACAGAAGTCACAGGTGGAAGTGAGGAATCCAACAGCAGAATCACCAGCAGACCAGTCCTACATACAACTCCACAGGATGCAGGGCTCCTGGGAAAAGCACAATCATCTGTAGGACACAGTACCTGCTTTACACAACAGAACACACATACATTTTAGACAAGAAGAACAAGGCATCTGGTCTGAATTCAATAACCTGACTCTTTTAGAAAGACAAAAATAGCATTACCTTGTAAAGAAGTTACTAAATGGTCCAAATAGTTTCAATTTACTCCCCTCATCAGTTTCCTGAGCATAGTCCTGCTGGTGTAGTCCAGGGGTTTCCTTGATGGAACTCAGAGTGATGCTGGTAAACTGTGGGTCATCATCATTCTCCAGGGTCACAATGGCACTGGAGCTGCTTGTGACCACAAGGTCCAAGATGTCCTCATTGCTAACAGACAGGGTGGTTGACAACTCTGTGCCAAGACTGGACACACTACAGATGGAGACATCATCACTGCGGTTCAGGGCTTTGGAGGTGGGGCTATAGAGCTTCACTGAGTCATAGCCTGTCCTGGGAAATGTGGAAGACTTCCGTACACTCTGTTCCCGCTCAGCACTGGTGGGAGCTTGTGGCGCGCAGGATGGCAGTGGGCACGCGCTCTGGAAGGCTCGGTCAGGGATGATCTCCGATTCAGACTGTTTCCTCTTCACGTGGACCACACTACAGGAGACAGGTTCTGGGTTGCCAATCTCCAGGGTAGGAATGCCTGAGTCCACTGACTGAAGGCTGTGCCGATCTTCTAAATCACCAAGTTTTAGCCTGGGCCCAGTTGCTGAGAGAACATGGGCATGTTGCAGGTTCTGAAGGGAGTTTCCTGGTTGACCATCCAGAATGCCCATCAAGACGATTCCATTTGTAGAGGTGGAAAGGTTTCCATCAGTCATCTTGGTCCAAGGAGAAACTAGAAAAACCAAACACAGAAACAAAGAAGGTAGATATAAACCCTAAGATGCTACTCCTTTGACATACAGCTCAAATGCTCTGATGCCCCCTTTAAAGGATAAAGCCTTAAAGACAGTCCTGCACTGCTTGGCACCCATAGCTCAGTAGTTAGGGAGCCAGTCACACATTCCAAGGCTGGCCAGTTTGAACGGAGCCCAGGTCAGCTAAACAACAACTACAACAATAGCAATAAAAAATACCCAGGCGTTCTGGCAAGCACCTGTAGTCCCAGCTACTTGAGAGTCTGAGGCAAGAGAATCGCTTAAGCCCTTAAGAATTTGAGGTTGCTGTGAGCTGTGATGCCACCGCACTCTATCCAGGGCAACATAGTGTGACTGCCTCAAAAAAAAAAAAAAAAAGGTATCACGTAGCAACCAGTTCAGGATCTAAAATTGTTTGTGGAGCTTGGGGGTGCTGCAGGAGCTCCTGCCACCACCACCTCATCATTTGGTGAGTTTCCTACACCCACAGCAGGCTACTGGGTTTCTCTCCAAGCCTGTGCAGTTCGGCTTGCTGCCATCTTTCGGCACAATGCCCTGGTCCCTTCACTCAAACCCTGGATCCTTTTCCAAGCCTGTGCTCTGAAGCAACCCCTACACTTCAGGCGCAACCTTCTAAGATTCTGCATTTTCCTGATCATTTCCAATGCCAGGCTTTGAAAACTTAAACATGGATTTCTGGCTCAGCACCTGTGGCTCAAGTGGCTAAGGCGCCAGCCACATACACCTAAGATGGCGTGTTCGAATCTAGCCTGGCCCGCTAACAATGATGGCTGCAACTGAAAAAAAATAGCCGGGCGTTGTGGCAGGCGCCTGTGGTCCCAGCAACTTGTGAGGCATAGGCAGGAGGCTCGCTTGAGCCCAGGAGTTGGAGGTTGCTGTGAGCTGATGTCACGGCACTCTACCCAGGGGGATAGCTTGAGGCTCTGTCTCAAAAAAAAAAAAAAAAAAAGAAAACTTAAACATGGATTTCTACCAGACAAGTGACAGCATCAATGGCCAATCACAGCACTCCTACGATTATGGAGGAAGAGGAGGACCCTATAGCAAATAGTATGCCAGCTATGACTACTCACAGCAAGGCCAATTTGTCCCACCAGACATGAGGCAGCCGCAGCAGCCATACACTGGGCAGATTTTCCAGCCAACTCAGGCATATATTCCAACTTCACCTCAGCCACTGTATGGAATCAAGTTAGAGGATGAGCCACCTTTATTAGAAGAGTTAGGTATCAATTTTGACCACATCTGGCAAAAAACATGAGCAGTGTTACATCCATTAAAAGTGGCAGATGGCATCATCATGAACAAAACTGATTTGGCAGGACCAATGTGGTTCTTGGCCTTGCCTTTGGAGCCACATTATTGCTGGCTGGCAAAATCCAGTTTGGCTACGCATATGGGATGCAATTGGATGTCAGGAATATTTTGTTTATTGAACCCAATGAGTATGACAGGTGTTTCATTTGCTTGTGTGGCAAGCGTCCTTGGATACTATCTTCTTCCCATGATTCTACTTTCTGGTTTTGCAGTCATATTTTCTGTTTCTTTTCTTTTCTTTTGAGACAGAGCCTCAAGCTGTTGCCCTGGGTAGAGTACAGTGGCATCACAGCTCACAGCAACCTCCAACTCCTGGGCTCAAGCAAGTCTCCTGCCTCTGCAAGTACCTGGGACCACAGGCGCCTGTCACAATGCCTGGCTATTTTTTTGGTTGCAGCCATCATTGTTGTTCAGTGGGCCCAGGCTGGATTCAAACCCACCAGCTCAGGTGTATGTGGCTGGCACCTTAGCTGCTTGAGCCATAGACACAGAGCCATTCTCTGGTTTGTTTTTTTTTAATAGACAGTTTCACTTTGTCACCCTCAGTAGAGTACCATGGTGTCACAGCTCACAGCAACCTCCAGCTCTTGGGCTTAGGTAATTCTCCTGCCTCAGCCTCCCAAGTAACTGGGACTATAGGCACCTGCCACACACCGGGCTATTTTGTTGTTGTTGTTGTTGTTGTTGTTGTTGTTGCAGTTTGGCTGGGGCCATATTCGAACCCGCCACCCTTGGTATACAAAGCTGGGGCCCTACTCACTGAGCCACAGGCATCATCCTATTTTCTTAACAAGGAATGGCAGGAATCATTCTCACTGCTAGAATTATTGGATGGCATAGTTTTTCTGCTTAGAAATTTTCATTTCTGGCTCGGCACCTGTGGCTCAAACGGCTAAGGTGCCAGCCACATACACCTGAGCTGTCAGGTTGGAATCCAGCCTAGGCCCACCAAACAACAATGATGGCTGCAACCAAAATATAGCCAGGCTTTGTGGCGGGCGCCTAAAGTCCCAGCTACTTTGGAGGCAGAGGCAGGAGACTAGCTTGAGCCCAGGAGTTGGAGGTTGCTGTGAGCTGTGATGCCAGAGCACTCTACCCAGGGTAACAGCTTGAGGCTCTGTCTCAAAAAAAAAAATTATTTCTGAGTGGCACCTGTGGCTCAAAGGAGTAGCATGCCGACCCCATATGCTGGGGGTGGCGGGTTCAAACCCAGCCCGGGCCAAAACTACAAAAGAAAAAAAAATTGGGGGGCAGCGCCTGTGGCTCAGAAGGGTAGGGTGACAGCCCCATATGACAGAGATGGTGAGTTCAAACCCAGCCCGGCCAAAAACTGCAAAAAAGAAAAATAAATTATTTCTGCATTAGCCATCAAAGGACGGCAACTTTCAGTAGCATATCCTTGTGCTCTTTACATGAAGTCTTTGCCCTAATTTCCATTTTTTAAACTGAATTTATTTGGGATGTGAACATCAGTGGACCAAATACACAAAAAGGACCTTGAACTCTTAAATTGGACCAGCAAACTGCTACAGTGCAACTCTTAGGCAGATTTACATTTGACTATTAGAGCAATCAAAATAAACATGTATCTTTTGTTCATTTTTATAAAACTTCTGAATACTGTATCGGACTAGTTAAAGTTTTGTGTTTATACAAATGGTATTTCTTCAAGTTCTTCAACCTTGGGGGGAAAACCTTTTTTCCTTCCAAATTCTGTTTTTTATTATAAAAAGTTAAAATTTATTAAAATTTACTCACATACTTATAGATCATACTTAGCACTGTTCACAGTGAAAGTACACCCTTTTCTTTTCTTAATAATTATTTTTTATTAAATCCTAACTTTGTACATTGATGCATTTATGAATTTTTTTATTGAATGGTAATTGTGTACATTTATGAATATTTTTGATAGATTTTTATTAACTGTGGGATACTGACCACAATGCTGATGATCTTTCTTTTATATTTTTGACACAGAGCCTCAAGCTATCCCCCTAGGTAGAGTGCCATGGCATCACAGCTCACAGCAACATCCAACTCCTGGGCTCAAGCGAATCTCCTGCCCCAGCCTCCCAAGTAGCTGGGACCACAGGTGCCCGCCACAACACCTGGTTATTTTTTTTTTTGTTTGGTTGCAGCCATCATTGTTGTTTGGCAGGCTGGGCTGGATTCGAACCTGCCACCTTAGGTGTATGTGGCTGGCGCCTTAACCACTTGAGCCACAGGCGCCGAGCCGATGATCTTTCTTAAAACCAGGCCAGTCCTAGTAGATATAGACTTACTGCAGAAATATTTTTCCAAAAAAGAAAAATTGCCTGTATCCTCAAGGCAGGTGCACTTGAAGCAAAAATAGTGATCCAAATGTAGAATTTTATGAGTGTGCACTTCAAAAGTTGACATTCCTGTAAATATCTCATGGAGTTTTTACTAAAACTGGGTGATACAAGAAGTTCACAGTCTGTCTTACTATAGATACGAAACATGAACAGGGTATTAGTAACCCTTAGTGTCCTGGACCAGCCACATAAATGCTTATGGTTGAGTCTCCATATTTCCCAAGGGGGGGGGGGGGGAATCACTAACCTTTTTTGAGAAAAACATTTAAAATTTCACAATTGGCTCGGCGCCTATAGCTCAACCGGCTAAGGCACCAGCCACGTACACCTAAGGTGGCAGGTTCGAATCCCCAGCCCGGACCCGCCAAACAACAATGACGGCTGCAACCAAAAAATAGCCGGGCGTTGTGGCGGGCGCCT
>CAUYTI010098787.1:0-15946 GCA_963575145.1 Galago senegalensis | reverse complement strand
AGCCGGGCATTGTGGCAGGCGCCTGTAGTCCCAGCTACTTGGGAGGCTGAGGCAGGAGAACCACTTAAGCCCAAGAGTTTGAGGTTGCTGTGAGCTATGACATCACAGCACTCTATGGTGGGTGACAAAGTGAGACTCTGTCTCAAAAAAAAAAAAATTGGGCGGCACCTGTGGCTCAGTGGGTAGGGCATTGGCCCCATATGCCGAGGGTTCAAACCCAATCCTGGCCAAACTGCAACAAAAAAATAGCCGGGCGTTATGGTGGGTGCCTGTAGTCCCAGCTACTCAGGAGGCTGAGGTAAGAGAATCACCTAAGCCCAGGAGTTGGAGAGTTGGAGGTTGCTGTGATCAGTGTGACACCACAGCACTCTACAGAGGGCAATAAACTGAGACTCTGTCTCTACAAGACAAACAAACAAACAAACAAATTATTCTTAACCGTAATGCTAAATCTAAGTCCAACCCCTTCTCATTTTCCTAATGGGAAAATAAGGCCCCAAAAGAAGAAGGCCAACTAGCCAGATCCCTTTGGTGTCCCCAGAGATCTCTCTGCTGGGCCCCCTGTCCATAACTCTGCCCTTTATTTCCTGCCCTCAACCACCTTTCTGGAATAGCTCTGGGTGGTTAGTCCCTCTCTGACCACCTCCTCCTACTTTCCCATCCCTGTCATGGGCTCCAGCCATGCTAGCCTCCTTGCTGCTTTCACACTCATCAAAGACCTTCCTGCCCCAGGGTCTTTGCACTTGCTGTGACTTCTACCAAAACACACCTCCCCCAGACTTCCAAGGGCTCCCTCCTCAGCTGTCTCCTTCAGGTCAGAGACCTGCCTGCCCCCAGGCTAGCCTCCCTATCTAAAAGAACAATCTTATCCCTCCCTGCCCTTTTGCTCAATTTTATTTTATTTTTATAGCATTCATGTCTACCTGACATTATATGTGATATCAGATTTCTTCACTATTGCCCATCTCCATCCAATAGGCTTTAGTCCAACAGGGGGAGGGATCTGTCTGTGGTCTGCCTACAGCCTGGCACACAGTCCATACTCAATAAATATTTGTTAAATGATGAATGACTTGGAAAACCCCGGGTAGCTGAGGTGAGGAGGAAGCAGGGATGGGTGTCCAAGCAAAGGGAACAGCCTGTGCAGTGCAAGGCTCCTGAGTCTTGCCCCTGCAACCCACCTTCCCTCTCCTGCACTCCAGCCTGGATGCTTTTTCTAGGGTGAGAAGTTAAGGGGACATTTGGTCCTTTCACCCCCAAGTCGCCCCCTCACAGGCCCAGCCAGAGCCAACTCCAAGCCTCCCACTCCTGATGCAGGAAGCCACACCCTAAGGTCAGATCCCTGAGCAAATATATTATCAGCTCCACCCGTGATAAGGGAGGCCTGGCAGTTGGAAACCTGCTTGAGTGCTAAGTGATTAGCTCCAGCCAACCCCTCAGTGTCAAAGGCTTCCCATCCCTGGCCAGGAAGGACCCTGCCTTAGAGGCCCAAGTCCATCCCTTCCATCTAACAGATACTGGCAAAGTCAGTGGTGGGTGGGGTCTTGAAGAGGAGATAGACCCAGGAGCCCATAGCCACCTCCACCCCCCACAATTCACGACCTGGCTGGTGAGATAAGAGGGCTCGGCACCTGTAGTACAGTGGTTACAGCATCGGCCACATACACTGAGGCTGGTGGATTTGAACCCAGCCAGGGCCTACTAAACAACAGTGACAACTGCAATAAAAAAAAAAAAAATAGTTGGGTGTTGTGGTAAGTGCCTGCGATCTCAGCTACGTGGGAGGCTGAGGCAAGACAATTGTGTGAGCCCAAGAGTTTGAGGTTGCTGTGAGCTATGACTCCACAGCACTTACCGAGGGTGACAAAGTGAGACTCTGTCTCAAAAAAAAAAGCGAGATCACATCTCTCCTAAAAACAGAAAAAATTAGCCAGACATCATGGCAGGTGTCTATAGTCCCCAGTACTAGGGAGGATGAGGCAGGAGGATCTCTTGAGCCCAAGAGTCAGAGGTTGGTGCAAGCTAAGCTGACATCAGGGCACTCTAGCCTGGGCAACAGAATAAGACTCCATCTCAAAAAAAAAGAAAAGCAACAGCCATGGAATCAGCAGAGTATGTATTCAGTCTGACCACTTCTCCTCTCCCTGGTGTAGCAGCCAATGCCTCCTGCTGAGGCTAGCACCACTAGACAGCAACATGACTCAAGCCACATACACAGCTGAAACTTTTCCAATATCACATGGAGAAAAGTAAAAAGAAACAGGTGAAACTAATCTATTTAACACAATATATGCAAAATATTATCCTTCTAACGTGGAATCAATACAAAAAACATGACCTATTTTATTTTTTTTTTACCCCTACTAAGTCTTCAATATTTGGAGTGTTAATTTTATTTCCAGTTCATCCCAATTCCAATAAGCCAGTGGCTGTGGCTGCATGCTGGGCAGTGCAGCTAGACTCGTGCTGTCACCTCCTCACCAGCAAGCCTATTCCCCCCACGCAGCCCCCAGGAAGGTCCTACTAACACCTAAGTCAGTTAACATCCCTCTTCTGTTCAAAGCCCTCCCAGTGGTTGGCGACCTCAAGGAGCAATGGTAGCACATCTGACTTCAAAGCCCTCCTGGTGGCTTTTACTCTGGCTGAGTAAAAGCCAAAGTCCTTTGGGTGGCCTTTGAGGCCCTACAGGATCTGTCCTCATTCCCCTCTCCCTTCCTTCCTCCTCACATTCTCCAAATACTCCTGCCTCAGGACCTTTGCACATGCTATCACTCCCCACCACACTTGGACTGCTCTCTGCCCCAAATTCAGCTCCCTTATTTGAGTTTCTACTCCATAGTTACTCCAACAACATTCTCTTGCTGGTTAGATAAGCCAGTTCTCAAATACCTCCAAACTCTCCCCTGCTTTATTTTTCTCAATGGCATTCTCTCCCCTTAATATAATACTGTACATGTTTGTGTCTGTTTGTCTTCCCAAACCACAGGTCTGCTCCATACCTGTACTATTCCAGGCTGTAACCCCAGGCCAGCACAAAGTCTGGTGCATAGTAGGTGCTCAATAAATGCTGTCAAATGCTGAATGAACAATAGTCTGCATACACCCAGTGCTGGCTCCATGGCAGTCCCAGCACTCACTGACCCTCAGTAAGTCCCAGAGAGGTCAATGTCATGATCATTTAGCACCCATTGCACAGAAAAGTCAAGAGCCCCTGCCTATGATCACCTGATCTGCTTTCTGCCCAGCCCTGGGCCTGGCACGTGGTGCTCTAGAAACTACAGCTGTGGATTGGACCAAGAATCCAGGCTCACCAAAGGAGGGCCCGGGGCAGGGGGGAGTGTGGAGAAATGGGGGCAGATTGGGAAGGGCAGGGAAGCAGATTGAGAAGGTAGGCATGATGCTGGTGTGGGGGTGGGGGGAGTTAGGCAGTCAGGGCAACAGCCAGGTTCTGCTCAAACAGCAGGTCACCAGAAACCTGGGCCTCCCTGGAGACTCCTCTCCCTCTGTCATCCACACCTGGTGTCCAGTTCCACAAACTCCCTCCGAGCCCCTGCTCTGTGCTAGACGACATGCTGGACAGTGCTAAGGACACAGTAGCAACAGCCCAGCTCTGCCCTCCTGAGGGTCCCAGTCCAGTGGGGGATGAAGACCCTTCCCCACACAGTGAGAGCCCCCAGGTGGTCAAGACCAGGACAGGGGATTCCAGGGGGCAACTGACTTGGAATTCAGGGGGACTTCCTGGAAGAAGAGGAGGAGGAGCTGTCAGGCAAGGAATGGCAGAAGGAAACAGGGGACCCTGGGGTAGTGGGCAAGTGAGACTTGAGCAGGGGGTAGGGCTCCCCAAAGGAAGGGGGTGCTCCATGAGGCTGGTCTAGTGCACAGGCGCCAGGCCATGCGGGGCCTCATGGGCCACAGTGAGGAGCTAGGCTTTCTCCTGGGGGACCTGGGAAGCCATAGCAGGTTCTGAGCAGGGGACAGGCAGGGGCAAGTTTCTGTTTGAGAAAGGCCCTCTGTCTGCCCTGTGGAGGGACAATGGAAGGGGGTGCGACCAGGGCCAGAGATGTGGGAGGAGTTTGGAGAGATGAGGGAGGACCCAGGCAGAGTGGGTGCTGCCTGGACCAGGTCAGGTGCCACAGGGAGAGGGACAAAGGTACACAGAAGATACATTTAGAGACAGGGGCCATAGGGTATGGCTGCTCTGGGGAGTGGGGGTAGCCATCAGGGATGAGGCCAGGGTCTTTCAGTCCACAATGAGCTAGGCAGTGGCGCCTGCCCTGATAAGAGGGACCAGGGGATGGATCAGGTCTGAGGGAAGGTGCCAGGTCAGTTTGGGACAAAATGAATGAGAGTACCCAGGGACATTAGTTTGGGGGCGGGGAGAGGCATCCTGAATGACACTGGGATGAGGTCCCAGGACTCAGGGGAGAAGTCTGGGCCAGCACAGAGGGGTGATATGAGGTCGCAGGTTGGGTAGGGGACCCAGAGGCGCCAGAACCTCCTCCAAGCCTCCTACCTGGCCTCAGCCACCCCCTCTTCCCAGCCTCCTCCTCTCTTCAGAGCCCTGCCCTGCTAGGGCAGCCCAGGACACAGTGCTGGAGGAGCAAATGGGGACAGGTGAGCCACAAGTATGGCCCCCTGCCTAGAAGCAGGACCCAAAGCCATCAGGATGAGTCCTAATAACAGGGCTGTCAGGAACTCTGGCCCCACAACTCCCGCGCCCCTGCCCCACATCACATCTCACAAACACGTTCCCTAAAGCTCAGCCTCTACTCCAATTTAAAATGGCAAACCCTCTCTCTGGTTTTATTTTTTCATCTGATGTGGAATAGATTTTACCTTTCCTTTGTTCACCCCATCTATGTGAGGCCCCCAAGGGCAGGGGTTTCATGCGACTCATACATTGCTATATACCCAGTGCCTACAACAATGCCTGAAAGACAGTCACTGCTCACTCAATATTTGTCCAATACATGCGCGAATGATTTATTGAGCATTTGCTCTCTGCCAGGCAGCGTGGTAAGTACTGTTTACTTACTTCATCCTTATAACAGCCCTTATTGTTCCCATTTTACAGAAGAGGAAACTGAGGCCCAGCAGGTTCCCTAATTTGCCCAGGGTCCTGGAGGTATGGAAACTCAAATAACAGGACACCAACCGGATCTCATGTTTGGGGGCCAATTTTATCAGGCTCTGGCTTGTAGTATCCACTAACTGCTCACAACAGCCCTGAAGCAGGGTCCATACCATCTCCATCTTTCATAGTAATAAATGGAGGTTCAGCAAGGGGCCATCCCCAGCCCCACTTCAAGTACGTGCAGAGCCAAGGTCAAAACTCAACTCCCTCTAGCCCCAAAACCTCCAAATGCATCCATTTGACAGATAGGGGAAGCAAGCCCTCAAGACAGGAAGAAAGAGAATGTGAGTTTCTGGGCACTCTGCACCAGGCCAACAAGAAGCGGAGCCGCAGAGAAAGCATGTGGTATCCAGCCATCTGGCTTTGGAAACAGAGCAGGACTCAAATCCCCTCTCCCCCCAAGAACTTAAACAAGTCTGAGTTCTTGCTCAGTGCCTCAGCTCCTCCATCTGCAAAGGGGGATGTTAAAGGTGTCCACCTCACAGGGTTGTTTTGATACCCTCCAAGATAAAATTGTAGGTGACCTTGAACCAAGGCTGGAAAACTGCAGTCATCACTTGCTGAGTTACTCCTTGGTGACCCCCACTCACCAGGGGGTCCATAGGCTTCAGTGGCCAGTAAAAAGATGCCCTGAAATCTTCCTCACTCCCTCCTCCCTCTTCCCCGGTGACCTGGTTCTTCTCCCAGTACCAAATCAGGGCCTTCGGCACAAAGGGTTAGGCAGCTGCCCCAGGAGACCTGGCCAGGTCATGGCCCCTGGCTAGTGCCCGCCACACCCACCCTGATGCCCAAACTGGGCCCCAGATCCTTGGTGACTCGATCCCTCCAAATTCAGGTGATCTCCCCCAGCTCCAAATCACCAAACCCTCTCAGGTCCAGCGGCAGACGGAGCCAAGTCCCAACCAGGAAGGGCCTCCAAGCATTGGGACACCAACGCCACTGTCTCCAAGACACAGTCTGGAGTGAAAGATGGCGCTGACCGGGTACAGCTGGCTCCTCCTCAGTGGTGAGCAAAAATGGCACCCCAGCACCTCGGCCTCCCGAGGGCCTCAGAGAGGAGAGGGGACCCCCAGCCCAGCAGAAGGAGGGTATGAGCAAGGAGTCCACCATGCTGGGTAAGGAAGGCAGCTCTGTGAGGCAGGCCTGAGCCACCCACCCAAAGAGTGGGCTTTGGAGATTTAAGCACAGGCCATGAACTAGGGCAAGGGGCCACTGTTAGTCCCATTCATGTGGCAGAACCTTAATGAGGTATGGAAGCCTTAACTAGGGTGGGTCCTGACCAGAGGCTCTGTCCCTCCCTGAAAATGTAGCTTTGGGCAAAATCACTTGTGATTCCTCCCCCCCCTCCTTTTTTTTTTTTTTTGTCACTCACAGTATAGTGCCATGGCATCACAGCTCACAGCAACCTCAAACTCTTGGGCTTAAGCGATTGTCTTGCCTCAGGCGCCCAAGTAGCTGGAAATACAGGTGCCTGCCACAGCTCGAAGCTATATTTTTGGCAATTGTCATTGTTGTTTAGCTCACCCGGGCTGGGTTTGAACCCATCAGCCTCAGTGTATCTGGCTGGCTCCGTAACCATGGTACTATGGGTGCTGAGCCTACCTTCCCCTTTTTAGCCTCAGTGTACTCATCCATGAAGTGGGCCTAATTGGCAGGGTCATTTGAAGGTCATCATAAGCAGCATTGATTAGCACCTACTGTGTGCCTGGAGCTATCCTAAGTGCCTCCCCTGTGCTAACAACCATCCTGTGAGGAAGGCCCACTCCTGACCCCCACCCACAGAGGAGAAAACTGAGGCTCAGAAAGGTGAAGTCACTAGCCAGGGTCACACAGCCAGAAAAATGTCAGGAGGGAGAAGAGTTAGATTCAGAGCCCTTGTTCCTAACCTCCTTAACAGCCTAAAAAGCACAGGAAACCAGGCCAGGCAGGTAAGTACTTCTTAAGTGAGAATAGCTGTGGCCACCCATTCCAGGCAACTACTCACAATTCAAACCCAGGCAGCCCAGCCAGCTTATGGGCCCTGGGAGGGGGGTACTCATGTGCTCAGTGAGAGGGAAAGAGATGAAGTGTATAAACCATGTCCCTACTTTCTGCTGTGGTTGAGCTTGGAGAGGCAGAGGAGGTGGCTGGGACCAGGAGCCAGAACCCAGAGACAGGCCCTGACATCCAAGCAAGGACGGTAAGGTTAGCAGGACTAGCTGAGCCGCAGCATCTCCTGAGACTTGGTGAGTCTCACCACCACAAAGCCCTCATAACCAAGGTAAAACCAAAGGCCCCGTAGGCTAAATGCCAGCTTTGCTAGATCCGTGGCACAGACCACCAAATCCAATCCTTACCACACACTCCTCCCTGGAACTGAGAGCCTGCACCTAGCATTTGTTGAGCACTTACTGTATGCCAGGCATTCTTCTGAGCATGTTGTGTGCACCAAATCCATGCCAAGACCCTGTAAGTTAGGTAGCCATCATCCTCATATTAGAGTTGACAAAGGGAGGCCGGGAGAGTGCAGTGGACTCGCACAGATAAACTCCAAGAAAGATGAAGTGGCTGAGATGTTGGGAGTCAGAGAGCTGCAGGTTCAAATCCTGGCTCTGCCTGTCCTCATGTACATTAAGGATCTTGGGCTGGAGATGTCCCCTCTCTGAGCCTGAGTCCCCTCTGTCAAATGGGGTTGGGAATGGGTCAAACCTGCCCCATCTGACCCTCTGGTTCTTCTTCCTCAGCCGTGTTCCTGAATGTGCGGGCCGAGATCTCCATCACCCCAGAGCCTGCCCAGCCAGCTGAGGGGGATAATGTCACACTGGTTGTCCACGGGCTTTCAGGGGAACTGCTTGCCTACAACTGGTACGCGGGGCCCACGCTCAGCGTATCTTATCTGGTGGCCAGCTATATCGTGAGCACAGGCGATGAGACCCCTGGTCCAACCCATACGGGGCGAGAGACTGTGCGCCCTGACGGCAGCCTGGACATCCAGGGCGTCCTGCCCAGGCACTCGGGCACCTACATCCTGCAGACCCTCAACAGACAGTTTCAGACCGAGGTGGGCTACGGACACTTGCAGGTCTATGGTGAGACACCCCCTACACCCCGCCTGCCTTCCTCTCAATCCTTTCTAAAAAGAAAAAAAAAACTCTAAAAATCATTTAAACCAACAGGAAAGAAAAGGGGCCTAAAATAACATTAAAATTCCCAACTCCTTCGGGATGGCTTCCAGGATTACACCTGCCTCCTAAACTCATTCTTTGTCCCTCCAGCTGGGGGCATAAGGGCACCGCCACTATCCGGCCATGCTCCTTGCCTGGGGAGGGGAAGATCCTCGGAGCCAGCGGTGCCCGGCCCCCTCCCCCTCTGTTTCTCCCCCCACAGAGATCCTGGCCCAGCCTGTAGTCGTTGCCAACAACACGGCACTAGTGGAGCGTCGTGACACCCTGCGCCTGCTGTGCAGCAGCCCCAGCCCTGCTGAGGTCCGCTGGTTCTTCAATGGCGAGGCCCTGCCCATTGCCATCCGCCTCGGCTTGTCCCCCGACGGCCGGGTACTGACCCGGCATGGCATCCGCAGGGAGGAGGCTGGAGCCTATCAGTGTGAGGTGTGGAACCCGGTCAGTGTCAGCCGCAGTGAGCCCATCAACCTGACCGTGTACTGTGAGTCCTCCTGGCCCCACCACAGTTACCCAGTGTCCAACCTCATAGATGGGGAAACTGAAGCCAGGAAAGGGAGGACTCAAGGGTGCACAGTGAGTCAGCAGTCCAGCTGTAGTCAGGAACCAGGGGGTCCTTCTTAAAATACACTTGACCCATATCCCAAAGGACTCCTAAAGACCACCTTTGATTTTGAATAATCCTTCAATTAAAAGCAATATCCACAGAAAAAGGACAGAGAACTAGTTGGTTTAGAAACGGAGCTGGTGGCCAAGGGCAGTGTCTCACACCTATAATCCTAGCAGGTAGATTGCCTGAGCTCACAGGTTCAAGACCCACCAGAACCAGAGCAAGACCTCATCTCTAAAAATTAGCCAGGCATTGTGGCAAGCACCTGTAGTCCCAGCTACTTGGGAGGCTGAGGCAAGAGAATCGCTTAAGCCCAAGAGTTTGCAATTGCTATGAGCAACCACAGCACTCTACTGAGGGCAACAAAGTGAGACTCTGTCTCAAAAAATATATATAGAGAGAGAGAGAGAAAGGGAGCTGGAGAGGGAGTGCTGGAATGGGTCGGGGGTGGGGGGGTGGGAAGGAGAACATACAATAAAAAATATAACTAAAGCGTGCAGTCATTCCCAGCCAGGGGCAGCAGATGTGCAGTGTGGAATCCTGGGAAATAAATGCCTAAGGTACAGGAGGGCTGATGAAGTAGAAAACCTTAGAGCATAGAATCCTACAAACAGAATTCTGGATTTCAGAAACACTGAATTCTAGACTCTGAAAGTCCTAGAACCTCTAGTAGCAGAGATTCTTAGAACCTTAGAACCGAATTCTAAAATCTTAGAGTCTAGAAGCTTAGACACATAGATTTCTAGAATCTTAGAATCCTAACACCTAGAAGCAGCAACTCTTGAAGTCCTAGAATTCTAGACCCTTAGAATGGCTTGTCAGAAAAAAATTGCTTAAGCCTTTTTTTTTTTTTTTAGTGGAGCCATAGATTTCAAAAAGCATCTTGAAATTTTGTCTGGCTCAACACACTCTTTTCACAGAAGAGAAAGCTGAGATCTCCCAAGAGGGAAGTGGTTCTCAAGATCTTAGAGCAAGTTAGAGATCAAGGTGGGATTTGAAAAGGCCAGAGCTCTTTCTTCCCTCCACTAGGCTGAGATATTCCCAGGGACCCAGCCTGGTGAAGAGAAAACCAGGGGTGCCCATCTCTGCTCCCCCCTCCCTCTACTGCCCCATGTCTCTCCCTCCTGCCCCCACAGTTGGCCCAGAACGCGTGGCCATCCTCCAAGACTCCACCACTCGCACGGGCTGCACCATCAAGGTTGACTTCAACACATCCATCACCCTGTGGTGCGTGTCCAGGTCCTGCCCAGAGCCCGAGTATGTGTGGGCCTTCAACGGGCGGGCCCTAAAGAATGGCCAAGATCACCTCAACATCAGTAGCATGACGGCAGCTCAGGAGGGCACATACACATGTATTGCCAAGAACACCAAGACCCTGCTGTCTGGATCTGCCTCAGTGGTGGTCAAGCTCTCAGGTGAGTTGCCCCCAGTCTGACCACCACCATCTCTTCATGGAGCTCCAGTCAGATGGTGAAGAGTAGGCCACCATTTGCCCAACACAGTTTTGGAAAGTGATGGATTCACAGACCCTCATTGGAGTAGCAACAGAGTGGCTTATCAGGTGGACCCTCTTCATCCAGGTCCAAATGGAGACAGCCCAAGCCCTATCATCTGAAAAAACAAATGGCAAATCAGACCCTTTTTCTTGAGGGGTAACAAAGTGATAAATGGGTCACACACCATGCACTGTGGGATGGCAGAATGGGAAACCATTCAGATGTCACTTCATGTGGGTGCTCCTGTTCTAAATTCAGTCACCAGCTGCTCAGGGGCTCGACCCCCGCCACACAGACAGCTGAATTTCTATGCAGCCAACTAGACTCTCCAGTTATCTGGCCCAGTTGATGAGCACACAGGCGATTGGAAAATCACAGCCCATTGTTGGCAAATGGAGAAACACAGCTGAGGAAGCATCATCTTCTTCTGTCCTAAAATGACCTTGAAGCTGAGTGTAGTGCAGACAGCTGGTGTTTTTGGAGCCATTGGGATCCTCAAGGGACATTTTCTCATTTTCTGGGGATGGTGTCTCTGAACATCAGGGCCTCATTAATTCCACCTCATTCCCTCTCAAGTGGCCATCATCCCCTGGGGACAGTGGGAACAGTCCTCCCTCCCTCCCACTAACAGGCTGGGTCTCATCCAAAGGGTGGATACTCTTTCACCCAAAGCAGAAATGGCATCCCCAGAGGTAAGTATACCTCCTGCACCACCCGCCAGGGGCCTTGGCAGCTGGTCCTGCCAGGAGACAGGGGGGTGGACCAGATGACCTCAGGCGCTACCCCAGCCCTGCTTATACAGGCCAACATGGGGGGTATCCAAGGTGTGCAGGTATGTGCAAGGAGTGGATACAATGCCCCCAAGGGCCCTCAGTACTGTCAGCAACTCTGTGGTGGGTGCTGGGAGAGAGACAGAAAAGAGGGAGACACCACCCTTCCCTGATCTTGGGGAGACTCTGATCTGATGGAGGAGACATGGTCTCTGCCCTTGATAGGTGGTAATGGAGCAGGGAAGCATGGCCCTTTATTCAAGGAGCTGCCAGTCAGAGAGTAAAATCAATGCCTCATTCTCCATGGGCTTCCAAACTGTGGTGGGGAAGATATGACACCCATTCTCAGTGAGCTTCCAGTGAAATGGAAGAGACGTGGTCTGCACTTGGGGAGAATTTCCATTCTGGTGGGAGACTTGGTCTTGAGGAGACATGGCCCTGTTTTTTGAGAATTCCTAGTCTGATGGAGGAGACACAGTTTTCACCATTGGGGGTACTCCTAATCTGATGGAGGAGTACAGGTCCCTGCCTTCTAAAAATTTCCAGTCTGATAAAATAGACATTTTCTCCCAACTAATGGGGTCCCCCCTTGATTGGAAAAAGCCAGCCATAATTTAGAATTTCCCAATCTGATGGAGGAGACAGAGCCCCCAATCTTGTAGGAACTTCAGATCTGACGGAGGAGACATGGCCTCCCACCCTCTAGAATCTTCTGATGTGATAGGGAAGATATAGCCCCAAACTCTGGGGCTTCCAATGTAATAGAAGAGACACAACTCCCAGCCATCTGATGGGGGAGACATGGCCCTCATATTCTGAATTTTCCAATCTTATCGGGGAGACATGGCCCCTGTGGTTTGGGAATTTCCAATCTGATGGAAGAGACATGACCTTTAAGAGTCTTCCAGTTTAATGGGCGAGACATCCCCAAAGGCTGGAAATTCCTAGTCTACTAAGGGAGAGACAGATGCTTGGGAGGCTTTGTTAAGATGCAGAATCTACCTCCACCACACAAGTCATCTCCTTTCTTGGTCTCCTTCCTAGCACCCCACATGGGGAGTGGCAAACAGGTAGGGGGAGGCAGGTGAACCGGCCAGGGATAGGAGGAAGGCACTGTGACAGATGCAGGCCAGCTGACCCAGCATCTTTGCTCTCTCCCCAGCTGCAGCAGTTGCCATGATGATCGTGCCCATTCCCGCCAAACCGATGGAGGGCCAGGACGTGACACTAACTGTTCAGGGCTACCCCAAGGACCTGCTGGTCTACGCCTGGTACCGCGGGCCTGCCTCCGAGCCCAGTCGGCTGCTCAGCCAACTGCCATCGGGGAACTGGATCGCAGGCCCTGCGCACACAGGCCGGGAGGTGGGTTTCGCCAACTGCTCGCTGCTGGTGCAGAAACTGAATCTCACTGATGCCGGCCGATACACGCTCAAGACCGTCACACTGCAGGGCAAGACGGAGACTCTGGAAGTGGAGCTACAAGTGGCCCGTGAGTGTGCAAGAGGGGGTAGGGGATGCCTCTATTCAGATAAAGGCTTCTAAAGGGGGGCTTTGCCCCTCTGTAAGGTTGGGGGACATAGACCAATGGTGAACATGCCTCCCCCGTCAGACTGAAGGGAGAAGCCTCCTTTCCTCTATCTGACTCAGGGATTCCCAAATGGGGCTCTGCCTCTTCTATCAAACTGAGCCTCTTCCATCAGACTGAGGCTACTGATGGGGGCTTCCTCACCTTTCCTCTTATAAGAGGTACACCAGACTGAAAGTTTTACTACATAACAGAGAAGGCATAGTCTTAGGGTGAGGCATCCTTTTAGAATCCTAAAACAGGAAATATCACCTCTTTCACCATATTGGGAATATGGGTCAATGACAAGAGTTTGCCTCCCCTATCTGATTGGAGGGATAGAGTAAGAATGAGTTATGCCTCCCTATTCAGGCTGGAAGATTCTAGACAGTGGGGCTCGTGTCTCCTCCTTTCTATTACAATGAGAGTGGGAACAAAATTTTTACCATCAGATGGCAGAGTTTAATCTCTCAAACTGAAGTAAAGATGATCTCCATTAGGATAGAGGCTTCTAGATATGGAAACTGTGTCTCCTCCATCAGACTGGGAGTTCCCAGATGTTGGAGACTAGGACTTCCCCATCAGACTAGGAGCTCCCAGAGCCAGGGACCATTTCTCCTCCATCAGACTGGGAGCTCCCAGAACTAGGAACCACGTCTCCTCCATCAGACTGGGAGCTCCTAGAAACCAGGGACCATGTCTTTTCCATCAAACTGGGAGCTCCCAGAGTCAGGGACCATGTCTCCTCCATCAGACTGGGAGCTCCCAGAGCTAGGAACCATGTCTCCTCCATCAGACTGGGAGCTCCCAGAGCTAGGAACCATGTCTCCTCCATCAGACTGGGAGCTCCTAGAAACCAGGGACCATGTCTCCTCCATCAGACTGGGAGCTCCCAGAGTCAGGGACCATGTCTCCTCCATCAGACTGGGAGCTCCCAGAGCTAGGGACCATGTCTCCTCCATCAGACTGGGAGCTCCCAGAGCTAAGGACTATGTCTCCTCCATCAGACTGGGAGCTCCCAGAGTCAGGGACTATGTCTCCTCCATCAGACTGGGAGCTCCCAGAGTCAGGGACTATGTCTCCTCCATCAGATGGGAGCTCCCAGAGTCAGGGACCATACCTACCCCATCAGACTGGGCATCCCCAGAGATCTATGTGACCATGTCTCTACAGCAGGGTCAAGTTTCACCCACTAGCTCTCAGACACTGTGGATAAGACTATTTCTTGACTCTGGAATTTTGCCTTCCTCATCAGACTGAGCACTCTCAGAAGCCTTGTGCCTAAGTAAGAGATGGTGTCTCCCCACTCAGACTGGATGCTTCCAGTATCAGAGACCCAACCACTGCCAAACACCCTTCTCAATCCATTCACTGATCAAACCCAGGTTTTCTGGGTCAGCGTTAGGGGAAGAATGGCTTTCAGTGGCAGTGGGCCACTCCTGAGAAAGCCTTGGATTCCTTTTCACCCTGTCTCTCTTCTCACAGTCAACCTCCCTCCCTCGCACAAGGACCACCGCCAACTTCCTGAACCTGAACCTGGCACAGGCTGAGCGTGGGGGGGTGGGGCCACCAGGAGGTTCAGGGTGGGCAGGGGAGTAGGAGGGGTGGGGGCCCCTGGGGACCTGGCCTTCCACCTCCCTGACAGCCTTCTTTGTCCCCTTGCCCCATCCATCCCTACAGCCCTGGAATAGCAGCACAGCCAGGAAGATTTCAGAGGGGAGGAGCTCTTCGTGCCATCCTCCCATCTTCTCCCCTGAGTGGAGGACCACGTGGCTCCAGCGAGGATGCCAAGGATGCCGGGCTGTCATCCTGCTGTTCTTCTTCTTCCACCCTAGAGTTAGAGCCAACAAGGCCCTACTCCTTTGCAGAGACGTCAGAGAGCCACAGAGGCCATAAACATCCTGGTTAATGCATGTGTGTGTCAGCTTCTCCTTCTACCATTGCCAACCTTCCATTTCCTGGTGGCCACACTTGCCTTCTTTCCCATCCACAATTATCCTCAGTCTGAGCAGGCACATGCAGAGGGATGCCCAAAAGCATGGTGTCTCCCTACTCAGACTGGATGCTTCCAGTATCAGAGACCCAACCACTGCCAAACACCCTTCTCAATCCATTCACTGATCAAACCCAGGTTTTCTGGGTCAGCGTTAGGGGAAGAATGACTTTCTGTGGCAGTGGGCCACTCCTGACAAAGCCTTGGATTCCTTTTCTAGAATCTAGAAAAGAGCCTTCTAACTCTTTTCACTAGCAGGGTCTGAGCTGCAGTCCCAACCTAGCCAAGATGCCCCACTGAAGAGAGGCTCTTGCTGTTGGTCAACAGTGGTAATGGCAGAGTTCATGCCTGGGGTAGACAGGTTTGGGCATGGAAGAAAAGAATGTTCTGAGCTCAACACCTGTAGCTCAAGTAAGTTCCACACCTTACTGCTGGATGGCAGGGCCATAGGCTCTTCCCACAGTTCCCCAACCATAGCTGAGGGTCCTGCTCCCCAGTAGGACATCACCCTCCTCTGCACTACACCTGACCTGCCACTCAGGGCCCTGATGCATGGCTGCTTGTGCTTGGGGAATGACCACATTTCTCAGGAAGAGTTCTAGCACCTTCTTGTCCTCACCCACTTAATCCAAGATGCACCTAGATGTCCTCCATTGTCCTGGGATCCTCTTATGTCTCTTTCAAACATCACCTGCACAATCCTAAAAATAGCTCCCTCTTTTCTAACCACAAAAAAATAACACTGTGAATAAATGAATGCAAATGGTGGGAGGGGTGGAGAGCTGGGGAGTGGGAGCCTGAATCTGTGTCTTCTAACTCTTTTCACTAGCAGGGTCTGAGCTGCAGTCCCAACCTAGCCAAGATGCCCCACTGAAGAGAGGCTCTTGCTGTTGGTCAGCAGTGGTAATGGCAGAGTTCACGCCTGGGGTAGAAACAGAGGTTTGGGCTTGGAAGAAAGGAATGTTCTGGGCTCAGCGCCTGTAGCTCAAGCGGCTAAGGCGCCAGCCACATACACCAGAGCTGGCAGGTTCAAATACAACCCGGGGGCTCGGCGCCTATAGCTCAACCGGCTAAGGCACCAGCCACGTACACCTAAGGTGGCAGGTTCGAATCCCCAGCCCGGACCCGCCAAACAACAATGACAGCTGCAACCAAAAAATAGCCGGGCGTTGTGGCAGGCGCCTGTGGTCCCAGCTACTTGGGAGGTGGAGGCAAGAGACT